>CM056054.1:238775358-238977858 GCA_029574335.1 Rana kukunoris
CTTACTTGTGCTACAAAATATCTCTAAACAGCTGCTAATGTAACTCAGTGCAACCACAATGTTTTATAATGCGTCCTTATTTGGCGAACGCTGAGCCTGCGTACTGTCAGCAACATATCCTGTTTTTTTTTTTTTTATCTGAACTCCAAGCAAACAGCAAACTTCTCAGAGAAAATACATGTATGACAGTTGTTTTATTCGCCATAAGATTGCTATTTTTGTCTGTACAGTCCTGAGTTTTACACAGTTCTGCCATAGAGTACAGCCCTGGCTGGTAGAAGAGGTGAATTGATCCAGGACCACCCCCCTATTAAGTAAAAGAGTATGGACCGGATTCACAAAGCACTTACGCCAAGGTAACTCACCGTAAATATGCGCCCGGCGTATGTGTGCGCCAGAGTCACAAACCAAGATACGCCTAAAAATAGGCCATCCTACCCGTAAATATACGTATCTTACTTACCCCGGCGTGGCGTGGGCGCAAATATGGTTTGGACATATGTTGCTTCTCCCATTGATTAGGCATTCAAATATGCAAATGAGGGAGATACGCCAATTCACAAACGTACTTGCGCCCGGAGCATGATTTAAGCGGTTTGAGTAAGTTTTACGTCCAGCGTAAAGTTATTCCCCATAGATGAGGCGCAACCCATGCAAAGGTATGGACCAGGGAACACAAGCCTACGTATTGTACATTGGATGTCTGTGAATATGGGCCGACGTGGGTCTGGCTGGGTGTAGGTTACATTCACGGCGTACACAGTGATCCGCCGTATCTTAGGCAGTTTTTCCGACGTGGTTGTGAGCATGCACACGGGTATACGTCCACGTCTCGACCCATGCGCAGTTCATTTTAAGTCCTTGTCTGGCGCCCGGCCCATCAATTGCATGGGGTCACGCTTCATTAACATGGATCATGCCCACTTCCATCTACTTCCACTTACGCCTACGAAATATACGCTACGCCGGCACAGAGTTGGGAGCATTTGCTTTGTGAATTCCATGCTTGCCTCTCTGTGCTGCGTCGGCGTAGCGTAAAAGACATACGCTACGGTGGCATAAATGTGCGCCGATGTCTGTAAATCCGGGCCTATATATTTTCTTTTTTTTCTAGCTTTTTAACTTTACGTGTGTGTAAAAATCGATAAAAATCACCACAGATAAGATATAATAATAATATTTATAATAATAATTATAAATAGAAAATAATATAGAAGTATAAACACATATACAATGAATATATATTGTGACAGGAAGACAGGTAAATCTGTGTGTGTTGTCACAGACGGGAGATATGTTTCTGCCTTGTTTAGACAATACACCAATTACTATTAGGCGTCGGCTGTAGAAATGGCCAGAGAGGGTTGGGGCGTTAGAAGCCTTCAGCTGATCAAAATGAAGCAATTAAAGCCCCTCTAAATATAGCATAAGGATGACGACTGATTGCTGCATCCTGGGGCTTTGTGAGTGAAGGAGCAGTCACAAGCACTTCTGAAGAGGTGAGGTGCTGATGGATATTTCTGTGTGAGAAATATCAGAGACTTTTTTGTTGTTTTCTGCTGTAGGACCAGCAGTGTCTGCCCAGCAGTAGGCTGTGCCAGACTCCATAGGTAGGTTCCTGTGTTGGGAAGGTAGACGCCCCAAGTGGCAAGGGTTTCTTTTATGTTTTGTTTTGTTTATGCTGTTTTGATGCTTGCACTTGTATCCAGCAATATGGAAAAATAAACCATATCATTTGTTTTCTTTTTTTTTTAAAGTGTATTTTTGTGCGTGAACTCGAGAGAGAGGCGTCGGACTGCAGGAGTTGGGAGTAGGCAGACCCTCCCCCCCAGAGGCAATCTGCCATCCTTCTCCATGCCCCCGGGTGGCAATGGCGGGTGTGAGGGGGGGCCTCCCACTCACCCCGCCCTACCTGCTCCACTTGGTAGCCCAACTGGGGCCCAACGGGACCCCAACGGGGCAGAGGGACTCCCCCTATGAGGGAGTGAGGGGGTCTAGCCCACCCAGCCAGCCCCGTACGTCCTTCGCCTCTCTTTTTTTAGGAGACCGGGGTTTAACATGCACGCACTTTGGCCATGCGGTCTCCTAAAAAAAGAGAGGCGAAGGACCTACGGGGTTGGCTGGGTGGGCTAGACCCCCTCACTCCCTCATAGGGTCCCGTTGGGCGTGCAAGTGTGGTGGTTTTTGTGTGTGTGGGGGGGGGGGTGGGCATACTAAGCATAGACGTACCTTGCATAGCACACCCACCAGGAGCCAGGCTGAGACCACCAAACTTAATTCACATGTAGCCGAGGCCGGGATCCGAACCCTTGGCTGCAGAGGTGAATGGCTTGTCAGCGCAGTGCCAATCACGTTGAGCCACCACAGCTCCTACATATCATTTGTTTTCAATCCTCCTCAACGGCCTTTTTGTACAGTTCAGCGTGTAGTGAACCCATCCAGGGGGTCACACACACCCGCTACCGAGCTAAATCCCTCACAATATATGTAATGTTTAGACTTTTTGTTTTGATTTTTTACTCTGCTTTTATGGGCCAGATTCAGGTAAAGTTAGGCTGGAGTATCAGTGATACGCCAGCATAACTCTTACTTTAAGACGGCGTTTCTGTTTTCTGTAAGCAGAAAACAAGAAACGCCGGGTTGGAGTTCCTATACGAGCGGCGTAATTGTATTTCGCCGTCGTATCGGAACTGCAATTTTAAAAATGGCGCTCGGGGCGTTCCCGCTGATTAACGCCGAGAATATGTTAATCAGCGAGAATCGGCAATTCACGATCGTATTCGGGCCCGACGCAGTGACTTTCCGACGTTTCCGTAAGCGATACGCAGCGTAAAGAAAAACAAGCCCCCTAGTGGAGTATCCTATGTTAAGTATGGCCGTCGTCATCGCGTCAAATTTAAAAATGTTTGCGTCGTTTGCGTAAAACGTTCGTGAATGGGGATTGACGTCATTGACGTTCACTGACAGAATTTGGAGCATGCGCACTGACAGTCGACGCATGCGCAATACGTTCGCCGCGGGATCGCGCCTAGTTTAAATAATACACGCCCCCTACCCGCCCAATTTGAATTCCGCCGGCTCATTTTCGCTATGCCGCCGCAACTTTAGGAGCAAGTGCTATGTGAATAACAGTACTTGCTCCAAAAGTTTCGGCGGAGTAACGTAAATGAGAAACGTTACTCCAAAATAAAGATTCGCCCATCTACCTGAATCTGGCCCTATGTGTGTATATACAGACACTAAAAACAATAAAAATAAATATACAAAGGAAACTATTATGAATGAATTATTATTAATAATAATGATAATAATAATACATAATTTAATTATATATACATATACAGTATACTGACATTTTTTGATATTTCTCAATTTTTTTTATTTAAAAAATAAATAATTTACAAAATGAGTAAAAAATACTACAAAATAGGGGATATATTTATGGCATTTTTATTATTATATTTTTTTTAATTAGTAATGGCAGTGATCTGTGTTTTTTATCGGGACTGCAACATTATGGCGGACACATCGGAAACTTTTGACACTATTTTGGGACCATCGTCATTTATACAGCGACCAGAGCTACTGATTACTGCATAAATGACACTGCCAGGGAAGGGGTTAACACTATGGGGCGATCAAGGGGTTATCTGTGTCCTAGGGAGTGATTCTAACTGCAGGGGGGATGGTCTCACTACAACATGACAGAGATCTCTGCTCCCGATGACAGGGAGCAGTAGATCAGTGTCCTGTCACTAGGCAGAACAGGGAAATGCCTTGTTTACAAAGACATCTCCCCAGTGTGCCACTACGTGACACGATGGCGGGCCGCTGGAGAACATCGAGCTTGTGGCAGGTTTGTGGTGGGTGCTTGCGCCATCGGTGGTGGTCACGTGCTCTGTCAGTGGCGTGCGCGAGCTGTTGGTGGCACACACATGCCCACTAGGCGGCAAATTCAAAGGGACGTACAGGTATGCCCATTTGCCTGCCCCTGCCATTCTGCTGACGTAAATGGGCGGGCGGCGGTTGGCAAGTGGTTAAAAGGGGGAGCTTATGGAATTTATTCATGAGGACTTGTTAAGTTAATTAGCGGTCCACTAGAAGCATCATATTGTCAATCCACGGAACGTAGAACCGTATAACAAAACCTTGCAACAGCTTCTGGTTGAAAGTAAATTGCGTTTCTATTATTTGTCATAAAAGCCGCGTGCGGGGACATCCCGCTGAAGAGAAGCCGCAATGCGCATTAAAAAAAATGTTTCCATCACAAAAGAACCGAGACTGAGAATATTCCCGGCCCCGGCTAGCCGCACACCTTTCCTTTATGTGTAGCGGGTTCTTTTCCAGCAATCCTTGTAGGTATTCGGATTTATATAAATAGATCGGATTTCGGGACCTGCGGAGAGGAAATTTATATTAACTACGCCGGTACAATGAGGAACGCCGAAGCTGAAATTTATTGAAAAAATGAAACTTTGTGTTCACAATGGAATTGCTGGAGGCGCAGACAAGAAAACAACACTGCAAAGATATTTACATCGCGGAGAGGAAATAAGAAAAGGCAGACGCTGAAGTCCTGTATATTATTAAATCGTCAATATACCTCTACAATAAACATGTCATTACTACCATTATTATTATACTGGATTAAAATAGCGAAAACTGTTTGTGAAATGCTTTATAATATAAAAAAGGGAGACAATACAGTTACAATGCAATTCAATACAAGAGGGTTAGGAGGCCCCTGCTCATAAGAGCTTACAATCTAATAGGGTGGGGCAAGTGGTACAAAGGGTCCTAAATGAGTGAGTGAGAAACTTATATAGTGCAACACATACTGAATCGCCTCTGGGAGCTTGGTATCCATTTCCTGGGTAAACTCAGAAGAGATGGGTTTTGATCTTTCTTCTGAAGGCCAAGTGGTTCTCCTCCAACCGGATGCTGGTTGGTAGAGAGTTCCATAATCTGGGTTCTGGGACCACAAATCTACGCTCTCCTTTTGACTTGTATCTGGCTTTGGTTATCTGGAGTAGATTTTGGTTGGTGGATCGCAGAACGCGATTGGAGTTCTGGGCTTTTCGTTTTTCACATAGATATTGGGGGGCATTTCCTAGAATACACTTATGTGTCAGACAGAGTGCCTTGAAAGTAATTCTGTCTTTTACTGGCAACCAGTGAAGGGATCTCAGAGAAGGTGAGATGGATTCCCAGGGTTTTTTCCCAGTCAAGTCGAGCGGCCGTATTTTGAACGACTTGCAGACGAGAGATTTGGTACTTCGGGAGTCCGAGGTAAAGGTCATTTACATAGTCAAGTCTTGAGTTGATAATTGTTCCCACCACGACTGCTGTGTCTTCTTTTGGGATAAAGGGAATGAGTTTCTGTAGTAGGCGTAGCAGATGGTGCGATCCGCTGACTACTGACCCTATTTGTGCATCCATTGTCATGTAGGTGTCGAAGATGACTTGAGATGAGACTTTTGACTTTGGTGCTAGGGGTGATGGTTTTGCCCAGAATAGGCGGGGGCGTTCATGTTGTTGCGGGATGATTGTTCCGATTGGCATGAAACAGGAGAAGTTCTGTTTTTGAACCGTTGAGTTTAAGGTAACTCTTCGTCCAATTTTCTATCAAAGTGAGGCATTTCTCTAGAGCGAGATGATGATCCTTTTTGTTGCAGATGCGAAAATACAGTTGTGTGTCATCTGCGTAAGAGTGGTAAAGTAACTTCTGGTTCCTGATGATTTCAAAAAGAGGGCGGAGATAGATATTGAACAGCACCGGCGACAAAGGGGATCCCTGAGGGACTCCGCATGACACCGTGCATTTTTCAGAAGTGAAAAGCCCCAATTTCACTATTTGTGATTGGTTTTCCAAGAAGGAGGAGAACCAAGATAAATCACATTCCGTGACTCTGGCTACTTCAGCTAGCCGTGTCAGTAATAATTTGTGGTCTACGGTGTCAAAAGCTGCGCTTAGGTCCAACAGTACTAGAAGACAAAATTCTCCTTCGTCTGCTGCCTCAAGAGCGTCATCCCATATTTTGAGCAATGCTGTTTCTGTTCCGTGACCAGGACGGAAACCCGATTGGAATGGATTGAGTAATTTATGGGTGTCTAAATGATGTTGCAGCTGTTGTACATAATATAACAAATGCACATAGTATAACTGATTATACTGTAGTACTAATATTTATAGGTCAAAACAGGGAAAATAATGGTGCACACTGTGATCACTAATGGCGGGAACCATAAGTCTCTGAATAGAAGTAGTGTGTTGGGAGAATACCTGTAGTGAGTGGAGACCAATGGCCGATAACTTTATGCTAAGCACAAACCTCGGATCTGTAGGAGATTGAATTGTCTCAACCGTTAGACCGATGATCAATGTCGGGGTCACAAGCCAAGGTCGATGCAGGAGAAGACTTTCCTAGTCGGGGGCTTGATAAGAGTTTTGTAGTCGAGGTCAAAGCAGGAGCAGAGTTTCGTAATTGGGGTCACAAGTCGAGGTTGGTGCAGTAGAAGAGTTTTGGAAATGAGGTCACAAGCCGAAGTTGATTCAGGAGAAGAGTTTCGTAGTCGGGGTCATAAGCCAAGGTCGGTGCAGGAGAAGTTTCGTAGTCGGGGTCACAAGCCGAGGTCAATGCAGGAGAAGGGTTTCGTAGTTGGGGTCACAAGCCAAGGTCGATGCAGGAGAAGGATTTTGTAGTCGGGGGTCACAAGCCGAGGTCAATGCAGGAGAAGGGTTTCGTAGTTGGGGTCACAAGCCAAGGTCGATGCAGGAGAAGGGTTTTGTAGTCGGGGTCACAAGCCAAGGTCAATGCAGGAGAAGGGTTTCGTAGTCGGTGTCACAAGGTCGATGCAGGAGAAGAGTTTCGTAATTGGGGTCACAAGCCAAGGTCAGTGCAGAATAAGAGTTTCGTAATTGGGGTCACAAGCCGATGTCGAAGTGAGGTAGGCGTTAAGACAGTTGTAGACTAAGCGTTCTAAAAGTTTAGAGGTGAATGGTGTAAATGAAGAATACTTTCAGGCCCCGTACACACGGCAGAGAACCTTGACGGGCGGAACACATCGTTCCGCCCGTCGAGGTTCTCTGCCGGCCGTCAGAATCGGCGACCCGCCCGTCGGGAAAGGCAACCAGCCATTCATCCCGACGGGCCATCGAGCAAATAGAGAACCTGTTCTCTATTTGCTCGACGGGTTTCCCGACGGGCGGGGCGAGCAGAGTGCGTACACACGGCCGAGGTTCTCGGCAGAATGCGGCTCCCAGCGAGGTTCTCGCTGGTTTCTGCCAAGAACCTCGGTCGTGTGTACAGGGCTTCAGACATAGAAGTGTTATAGTTTATTTTTATCAGTTATCAAAATGGAAATTACATGAACAGAAGAGAAACCCAATCAATATGTGACCACTAACCTTCAAATCGGCATCAGATGTGTATTATAAAATACCTCTCCTGAAAATAAATTCATCTGGGCTTCTTCATACATTCTATGTCATGTCCTATTTATCTCTGTTGTGTTGGTAATAATCACCGGTCTGCATGTACAATTGCTGCACCAATAACCTCACACGGCACAAGATTGTTAGCGCTGACCAATGGCAGTGATAGGTCAAGCGGTTAAACAATTACCAGAGTCCGGATTCCTAATGAGTGGATCTGCAGAATAGAATGTGTACCATTATTCTGACCTTTATTTAACGAATGACAGACAAGAACAATAAAAACATTAAAGATATAAATAGATACAGTACAGACCAAAAGTTTGGACACACCTTCTCATTCAAAGAGTTTTCTTTATTTTCATGACTATGAAATTGTAGTTACACTGGAGGAATCAAAACTATGAATTAACACATGTGGAATTATATACATAACAAAAAAGTGTGAAACAACTGAAAATATGTCATATTCTCTAAAGATGTCACATCTCATATTTAGACTAAAATGCAAAAAAAAAAAAAAAAAAGAATTGAAACTGTCATTTTTTCAAATGTCAAAAAAAAAAAAGGTTTCTTTAAGACGCTGGGCGGGACTGACGTTTTGACGTCACTTCCGCCCAGCAGAGCTATGGGGACGGGTGAGGGACATATTTCCCTCACTTGCATCCCCACACAGCAGACAAGCGGACCCGATCGCCTCCGCCGCGGTAAGCGGCGGAGGGTGTGGGAGAGCGGCGGGAGGGGCCCTCTCCCGCCGCCGATAACGTCGATTTCGCAGCGATTCTGCCGCGGAGACCGCCGTTATCTTTTACAGGACCGCTCACACTAAGGATGGATATCTCGGTTGTGGCAGCAGCTGCTGCCGTTACCGAGATATCCATCTTTAAAGTGATGACGTGAGGAAGTGGTTAAAGGGGACGTACATGTACGCCCTTGTGCCCAGCCGTGCCATTCTGTCGACGTATATCGTCATGCGGCGGTCCGACTCCTTAAGTGGTTAAACACAATTCTATAGTGTCTGGCTACCACGCCAGGGAAAATGCGAACTGAGCAAAGCAAACAGGTACTTTAAGAGATAGCGTGGTTCTAAGATGGTCCAGGTAATAGTGCAGGTGGAGTTCTAGGGTGGTCCGATATCCGAACTGGGTCATACACAGGGAAATCTAACAGCAAAGTAGTGCAGGTAAATGGAAGACTTGATCAGAACAATGCAGGTCTCTGTCTCTATGGGTCACTGGGTGACCTTGTCCCGGCTCTGCTTATCAGTGTAGTTCCAATATATGTATTTTAAAGTGTTTGTTACCCCAACATTTCATATCCCTAATACGTGGCTGCTGTACCATGTACAGTACTTGTATGAGAAAGTCTCCTGTTCTCTTCGTATTGCTTCCTTTGTGTGAAATCCTTGGTGTTTCTGCCAGTCCATCTGCTTTTTTATTAAAAACTGACCACACTATGCAGGAGAACACACCGTGGTCAGTTCTCTAGCTGTGCTGGGAACTCGGCCCGCTCTCCTCCAATGATCAGACTTGTCCTGACATGCCTTTCCCTACACAATCATTCACTGGGAAGCTCGGTGTGCTGTTGCTTCTCCTCCCCTTAGCTCTTAGGCAGCCGAGAATGGAGGGAATAGGATCACTTATAATAAAAAAAGGGGAAAAGGGTATTTATGCTTTTTTTTATATATATATTTATACACAAATGTTTTTGTTTTCATTTCTATTTTAAAGTGGAGGTTCACCCAAATACCATTTATATCAGACCAACTTCTTTATACTGCTAAGATGTACAGTCCGCATTTTTATTTTTTTTAGGCTGTACATACCTTTAGGCTATATTTGCAATACGGCTTCCGGGTACTTCTCCCGCCGGAAGTAGGCGTTTCTATGCAGAGACGGCATGTCATCTGGGAGGTGACCCAGATGATTGACGTCCTTTCAGAAAAAGTTCTCCCTGGCGGATAAGGCCCGCCCTCTCGTATTGCATAGGTGCCGTATACAGCCGACTCGCAGCTCTGCATGTTCGGCTGCTTTCGGAAACGCTGTGACTTGTGATGCTCCTACGCAATACGGGGGGTGGGGCCTTATCCGCCGGGGGAACTTTTTCTGAAAGGATGTCAAACATCTGGACGACCTCTCAGGTGACATGCCTCCTCAGCAGAGCTCAAGTCCTGTGGGAACGCGTGGGAACTGAGTTCTTGCACTTTTTTCACAGCAGGAACTCAGTTCCCTTTGCAGGACTAGAGAAGCCAAAGCGCCCGAGCCAATCCTTCACTAAGCGGCGATGCCCAGCTCAAGTCACTGTCAGGGGCAGGCGAACCTTATGTTACTGGCCGCTTCCTGTATATGGATTCATCAGGTAGTGTGCGGGTATTCCATCACTTCCTCGATGCCGCAATGTCTCCTGGGAGCTTTTGTCATTGTTCCCAGGAGACATTGCGGAGGTCTGCCGCGAGTTATCGCAGGATTAAAAAAAACATGCGGTTTAGTAATTATGCATATGAGCGGATCTTAGGTGGGAGTTCCCACACCTTTTTACCCAGGACTTGACCCCTGGTCCTCAGCATAGAAACACCTACTACTACCTACTACTACCTACTACACCTACTACTACCTACTACTACTAGATTAGATGTACAACCTAAAAAAAAAAAAAAAAAAAAATTGCGGACTGTACATGTTAGAAGTATAAGAAGGTTGGTCTGATATAAATGTTATTTGGGGAACCTCCGCTTTAATCGGAATGGGTTGTTTTACAAGGTGATCTTTAACAATCGACTGTAACTGTGATTTTTAGATTTTTGTTGGGTGAACATCAAAAAAATAAAGATGACAATTTCAGGAAAAGTCAAGGCTCCTCCGGTGACCAATGTCGGAGTCTGGAGGCTTGGAAAAGATTTGTGACTCTTGATCATTTCCAAGTTTAGACGTGTGAATATCGCACCTTTCCGACCTACATTCTGAATCATCAGAACACTTACAAAGATGGAAGATCTTCCTGTTCACAGCCTTGTCCTTGTTATTAGGTCAGCAAACAGCTGGCAAGCCATCTTTCATGGAGTGACAGCACTATCCGAGAGTTACGTGATCCTAGTTTGAAGAAATGTTTGTGCTCCCTCACCGGGGGCCAGCTATTGTCAGGTTTTGATTGGCCTTTTATTAGAAGGCAAGGCTGTATCTCACATGTACAGTATGGCTCGGATTCACAAAGCACTTACACCAAAGTATCTAGCATGTAGCGCTCCCATTGATTTTCTATTCAAATATGCAAATGAGGGAGATACGCCGATTCACAAACGTACTTGCGCCCGGCGCATGATTTAAGCGGTTTGCGTAAGTTTTACGTTCGGCGTAAAGTTATTTCCCATAGATAAGGCGCAACGCATGCAAAGGTATGGACCAGGGAACACAAGCCTACGTATTGTACGTTGGACGTCTGTGAATATGGGCCGACGTGGGTCTGGCTGGGCGTAGGGCGATACCTCACGTGTGTGGTTTGAACACTGTTTACATATGTGGGCGCTGCTCACGTATGTGTTCGCTTCTGCGCGCAAGCTCGTCGGGACTGGGTACGTTTTCTGGCTCCTAACTTTTTTAGCTGGCTCCTAGATTCCAAGCAAATTTGTCAAACCCTGTATATATATATATATTTATATTTTTATTAACCTCTTCAGGTCCGCGCTATTGACAGAATACGTGAACAGCGCGGACCTGAGGCGCCGGGGTCACGTCTTTGGACGTGATTTACTTGTAATTCCCCGCGCGTATCACAGGGTGGCGCGCGGCGGGGAAAAACAGTCCCGACGCATCACCGAGGATCCGATGCGTGTACCCGGCGGACGCGATGTCCGTCAGGTACACGCGATCGTCGGTGACAGAGCAGGGACGTGGAGCTGTGAGTGTAAACACAGAGCTTCACGTCCTGTCAGTGAGAGGCGACTGATGCTGTTTCTCTTGTACATAGGGAGACAGCATCGATCACCTCCCCCAGTCACCCCCCTCCCCCAACACAGTTAGAACACACCCAGGCAATACATTTAACCCCTTCCTCACCCCCCTAGTGTTAACCCCTTCAATGCCAGTCACATTTATACAGTAATTAGTGCATTTTTATAGCACTGGTCGCTGTATAAATGTGAATGGCGCCAAAAATGTGTCAAAAGTGTCCGATGTGTCCGTCGCAATATCGCAGTCCCAATAAAAATCGCAGATCGCCGCCATTACTAGTAAAAAAAAAAATATAAAAAAAAAAATCATAATTATGTCCCCTATTTTGTAGGTGCTATAACTTTTGCGCAAAGCAGTCACTTATTGTGATTTTTTTTTTTTTTACAAAAATACGTAGAAGAATACGTATCGGCCTTAACTGAGAAAAAAAAAAATATTAAAAAAAAAAAAAATGGGATATTCATTATAGCAACAAGTAAAAAATATATATATATTTTTAAATTGTCGCTCTTTTTTTCATTATAACGCAAAAAATAAAAACCGCACGGGCGATCAAATACCACCAAAAGAAAGCTCTATTTGTGGGAAAAAAAAGGACGCCAATTTTGTTTGGGTGCCACGTCGCACGACCGCGCAATTGTCAGTTAAAGCGACGCAGTGCCGGAAGCTGAAATTTCGCCTGGGCACGAAGGGGGTTTATGTGCCCAGTAAGCAAGTGGTTAAAGGGCCCAGAGGTCCCCAGGGCCCCGGATGGCTACCCCCCCTTTTTTACTCCCCCCCCGGTTCTCTGCTCCAGGGGCCCATGCCTGAAGCTGTGTAAGGGGCCCTATAATTCCTGATGGCGGCCCTGACCGCAGCACATCAGTGTGAAAGCAGTCTTAGGCCCTTTTTCTCACGATCAGTCCGACCCAATGGGAACCTAAATTGACCTCTAACCACTTAAGACCCGGACCAAAATGCAGGTAAAGGACCTTGCCCCTTTTTGCGATTCGGCACTGCGTCGTTTTAACTGACAATTGCACGGTCGTGCGACGTGGCTCCCAAACAAAATTGGCGTCCTTTTTTCCCCACAGATAGAGCTTTCTTTTGGTGGTATTTGATCACCTCTGCGGTTTTTATTTTTTGCGCTATAAACAAACATAGAGCGACAATTTTAAAAAAACTCAATATTTTTTACTTTTTGCTATAATAAATATCCCCCAAAAATATATAAAAAAATATTTTTTTTCCTCAGTTTAGGCCGATACGTATTCTTCTACCTATTTTTTGTAAAAAAAAAACGCAATAAGCGTTTATCGGTTGGTTTTCGCAAAATGTATAGCGTTTACACACAGTAAACAATGCAATTTAAATGCATTTTTTGCTGTGAAAATGACAATTGTCCCAAAAATGTGTCAAAATTGTCCGAAGTGTCCGCCATAATGTCGCAGTTACGAAAAAAATCGCTGATCGCCGCTATTAGTAGTAAAAAAAAAAAAAAAATTATAAAAATACAATAAAACTATCCCTTATTAAAGGATAGTTTTATTGCATTTTTATAATTTTTTTTTTTTTTTTTACTACTAATAGCGGCGATCAGCGATTTTTTTCGTAACTGCGACATTATGGCGGACACTTCGGACAATTTTGACACATTTTTGGGACAATTGTCATTTTCACAGCGAAAAATGCATTTAAATTGCATTGTTTAATGTGGAAATGACACTTGCAGTTTGGGAGTTAACCACAAGGGGGAGCTGTGACTTTGAGTGTTCCCTGTGTGAGTGTTTACAACTGTAGGGGGGTGTGGCTGTAGGTGTGATGTCATCGATCGCGTCCCCCTATAACAGGGATGCACGATCGATGCTGCGGCCACAGTGAAGCACAGAGAAGCCATGTTTACACACGGCTCTCCCCGTTCTTCAGCTCCAGGGACGGATCGCCGCACTGCAGTGGCGATCGGGTCCGCGAGTCCCGCGGTCCCGGTCCTGGAGCTTCGGACCGGGTCACGGGACCCACGGCTGGGTACTAAAACCAACGTATATATACGTTGATGTGCCCAGCCGTGCCATTCTGCCGACCTATATGTGCAGGAGGCGGTCCTTAAGTGGCTAAAGAGCGCCAGATGTCCGTTTACGCCCATCTACCTCCAATCCGTGAATTTGTCCCCTTCCATCTTGGTAGATCGGAGGGCCTATAAAGTAGCCGTGACCTGTCATACGCCCACTCCGCTCATTGTGGCCCGTGACTGGTTATAAAGTTGCTTAAGTGGCCCTCGTTCTTCAAAAGGTTGGGCACCCCTGGTTTACACTGTGTATATATATGCAGTGGAGTGAACCAGATGCTCTCTGGATTTTTTTAATACATTTTTTAATAAAAAAAAAGGGAAAAATAAAAATAAAGTAAAAATAAGATTGTATATCAACATAGAACCAAAGTAAGAGAAAGGGAAGCATAAAGAAAACAAGAGTAAGAGAATTGAGGTGTAACACGGCTCGACATCCCTGTATCCATGGAGAATGCCCCCCCCCCCCCCCAGAGCCAAGGCGGGTCCTTAAAGCCCCAGGTGTGCCGCCACGGACTCCATATTTTCGACATCCCTAATTCTAGCATAGAGCTCTATTGGAGTTGGCGGGGTTTCGTTTCTTCCATTGAAGGGCCATCAAACATCTGGTTGGTACTAGGATATGTCCGGGCAGCTTTTTGGCTAGGTGAGATAATTTAGGGGGAAGTAACCATAAAAGATACATTTTTGGGAGAAGGGGGATATTGACCCTCAAAATCTGGCTGAGGAGTGCCTGAACCGAGCGCCAATAAGATTGCAATGGTGGGCACTGCCAGAAAATGTGGAGTAAGGTACTCAGAAGTCGGCAGTGCCCACCAGTGCCATCTATCAGTGCCTATCAGTGCCACCTACCAGTGCCCACCAGTTCCACCTACCAGTTCCCACCAGTGCCACCTACCAGTTCCCATAAGTGCCATCTATCAGTGCCCACCAGTGCCATCTATCAGTGCCCACCAGTGCCCACCAGTGCCATCTATCAGTGCCCACCAGTACCATCTATCAGTGCCCATCAGTGCCCACCAGTGACACCTACCAGTGCCCACCAGTGACACCTACCAGTTCCCACCAGTGCCACCTACCAGTTCCCACCAGTGCCATCTATCAGTGCCCACCAGTGCCATCTATCAGTGCCAACTACCAGTGCCCATCAGTGCCCACCAGTGACACCTACCAGTGCCCATCAGTTCCACCTACCAGTTCCCACCAGTGCCACCTACCAGTTCCCATTAGTGCCAGCTATCAGTGCCCACCAGTGCTATCTATCAGTGCCCATCAGTGCCCACCAGTGCCATCTATCAGTGCCCATCAGTGCCCACCAGTGCCATCAATCAGTGCCATCAATCAGTGCCAACTATCAGTGCCCACCAGTGACACCTACCAGTGCCCATCAGTTCCACCTACCAGTTCCCACCAGTGCCACCTACCAGTTCCCATTAGTGCCAGCTATCAGTGCCCACCAGTGCTATCTATCAGTGCCCATCAGTGCCCACCAGTGCCATCTATCAGTGCCCATCAGTGCCCACCAGTGCCATCAGTGTCAACTATCAGTGCCCACCAGTGACACCTACCAGTGCCCACCAGTTCCACCTACCAGTTCCCACCAGTGCCACCTACCAGTTCCCATTAGTGCCAGCTATCAGTGCCCACCAGTGCTATCTATCAGTGCCCATCAGTTGCCCACCAGTGCCATCTATCAGTGCCCATCAGTGCCATCTACCAGTGCCCATCAGTGCAGCCTCATTAGTGCCCATCACTGAAGCAGAAAAATTACCTGTTTGCATTTTTTTTTTAACAAACTATGAAAGCTGTTTTTTTTCCCCAGAATTTTTGGTCTTGTCTCCACCTCCCTCCTGCACTTTTCCTGTAGTGGGTGGAGCCTGTTGGGCTCCTCCCACTGCTCTGCTCTCTGCACAGACTATGTTCAGCACAATGATGATGCCCCCGCTACTCTTATAAAGTAATATGCACAGAAATATATTTATAATCTTTATGGCTATCGAGAAATATATTTAAATGAAAGTTTTTGTGCCCTGAGTGCAGCTTTAATGCCGGCGGGCTGCCCTGAACCCCGGAGCACACACTTTGCCAGCATTGTGTGCTGTTCTTATTGTACATCTTCATTTTTAGGAACATTTGAAACAGAATTAAACATGGGGCTTTTCAGACAGGCAGTCCTGATTACATCAAAATTTCTGCAGCTCAAGCTAACTTGTGATATTGTGTGTCATGGACCTCATGCCTGGCGCTGTAAGAAAAAAATAAAATCGTAAGCATATTTAGGTCTCGGATATCAGGTAGAAATGTACGTTTCGCCTCACTGATGTGATAGGGGAAACCTTAGATTTGGGTAATAAAACCCCTCGCCCAGACAAGGGGGAGCCTTGTAGATCTCATGAGATACTCAAGCGGGATGGTATACAGTAAAACCTCGGATTGCAAGAATAATTTGTTCCGGAAACATGCTTGTCATCCAAAGCACTTGTATATCAAAGCAAATTTCCCCGTAAGAAATAATGGAAACTCAGATGATTCGTTCCACAACCATTTATTCATAAGTCCTTCAGTTTATAGTCCATATAAAAAGATTGATTGGTTGTGTAACCATAAAATCTCTATCCACAAATAGAAGCCTCCCTAAGGGGATTAGAAGAAAAATCCAGCAGGAGCTCCAGAGTATAAAAAAGAAGAGAGGCGCCTTTAAACAGGGATGAACTGGCCATTGGGACTACCAGGAGTTACCCGGTGGGCCGATGGCTCAGTGGGCCGGCTTCAGTGACAGCGGACCGATGTCCCCCTCCGCTCCTCTGTCTCTCCCTCCCCGCAGCGTTCACCTGGGGGGAACAGAGAAGCCGGGGGAGGACCAGAGGAGCAGGGGGGGTGACAGAGGAGCATGGGGGGGGGGACCAGAAGGAGCACGGGGAAGGGGACTGACAGCTGACTCAACAGCTATGGCCTGGGAGTTTCTCACTTCTGCCTTATCTTGTCCCATGGGGGGAGGGGGGTCACCGAACGTATTCTTTGCCCCGGGTGAAATAATTTCTAGCTTCCCCACTGGTACTGCATATAAGAGTACCAGTACCAGCCGTTCTACTTGAATAAAGTAGAAGGGCTGGTGGCTAGTGAAGGGGGAGAGGGGGCTTGGGTGGCTGGGTGAGGGGGGGTGCGGTAGTTGTCCGGCCACCATGGGAGAGACCTGTCAAAGTGGGCCAGTCTGGATGAAGTCCAGGGCCAAATTTTTGTCCCAGTCCAGCCCTGCCTCTAAGTGTAGCAATATGGTTACATTTAATGAAGTTACAACATTTAGCAACTCACATGGCTGACGATTAAAACAGGCACATCTAATGCCTCACACACACGGCTGGGTTTCCCGTCTGAAAAACTGCCATGAGGGCTTTTGGCCTGGAATCCCGACCGTTTGTATGCTCCATAGCAGTTTTCCCTGCCGGGAAAAAAAAGAGAGCCAGTGGAGCATACACACGGCCGGGTTAGGGTGACCAGATATCCCGGATTGCCCAGAACAGTTCCGCATTTTGCAGGTCTGTCCTGGGCACCTTCATTCCAGGACAATACAGTGTCCCGGAATGACACTGACACAGCCACCCCCCAGGCCAATCTGATGCCCCCAAAAAAGGCCGCCACATCACCGCTTTACTCACTGACAGTACTTGTCCTGGCCGGGATGCCTGGAGGAGCACAATCCCTGCCCCTGTCTGTGATTGGAGAAATCATAAATCCCGCCTCTTGTGTCCAATCACTGTGCTGTGATTCGTTACAGCACAAGCTGATTTTTGGGAAGGGAGGGTGTCCCTGAATGGTAGTTTGGAAATGTGGTCACCCTATGTTAATGTGATCATTGAGTCCGAAGTTCAGGTTTTGTACTGTTGTGAAGATATTGATTTATATAGCAGTGGGACTTTTTGGGCCCTGAGTCAACCATTAGCTCCTCAAGGTTTTTCGCTTTTTGGCATCAAACTGTCTACTTGACAGTTGATCTTAAGTATGGTGGCAATTATTCCGCAATAGAGCCGCTTCTACTGGCATCATTGTGTGTCCATGTGAGTTCCGGTAACGGAGGGCACCGGCTATAGAAGCCAAGTTGGCAAAGCAAAGCTCCACTTGGCTGCGTGGGCTAAGCAGTCCTTCGGTGCATTACGCTCATCACATTCACATGTCGCTGCCTAAAAAGGACAAAAGATTCCATTCTGAACCACAAAAAAAAAGGCCCGTCAAGCTTTTGTCGCTCAGTTTTAAGGAGTTATTATTGTCATTTCATGATGTTCTCCCATCCCGAGCTTGTCATCTTTTCCTAATCCAACGCTCAACTGCGACACCGAGACATATGTACATTTCCCGGCTTGTCAGAGGAGAAGCCACAAAGAAATCTGTGCACAAATATTAGCAGTGTCAGCACCGCTGTTTTCTCTCCCGAAACAAGCTGCCTGTAATAAACTGGGCTTATCAAGAGCAATAATGTCACCGGGGAAACTGTGCTACGTATCGCAAGCCGAACGTGTCGGAGAACAAAAATCACTTATATCCTCCAGTCATTTGCTGCGGCTCTGGGTGTGAGATTTCTCTGCAGCATCAATTTGGAAACGTTGTTTTGCTCTCCAAGTGTGTGAGATTCAATTTATTACATGAGAAACGGCGTGCCCGGCACAGCTGGAGGCGGTAGTCAGCCACGGTGACACTTTGTTCCTTATTAGCATATAAAAATGATAATTAATTGATAGCAGAGTGGTCGTTGTCCCCAGTTCCCTGTTAGGGAAGAAAAAAAGTAATTTTGCCCAAAACTGATTCTTCAGCACTTGTATCAATTTTGCTTATGTTAAAAATGTCATCAAAATTTTACTCAAATTTTCAAAAAATTAACAAAGCCATGTGATCACGTAGTCAGGTTGAAAAAAGATACAAGTCCACCTAGTTCAACCAAAAAACACACAAAAAAAAACCCATTCCCATATATACAATCATTCACACAGAGTGGATCGAGAGGAAGGTGAAAAAACCCATAAAAGCATCATCCAATTTGCTACAACAGGGATTCCTTCCCGATCCCAGAGAGGCAATCGGAATTTCCCCGGATCAACTTTACCTCTAAATGTCAGTACTCAGTTATATTATGTACATTTAGGAAAGAATCCAGGACTTTCTTAAAGCAATCTACTGAGCCGGCCAGAACCACCTCTGGAGGGAGTCTGTTCCACATTTTCACAGCTCTTAAGCCCCGTACACACGACCGAGGTTCTCGGCAGAAACCAGCGAGAACCTCGCTGGGAGCCGCATTCTGCCGAGAACCTCGGCCGTGTGTACGCTCTCGGCGAGCCCCGCCCATCGGGAAACCCGTCGAGCAAATAGAAAACAGGTTCTCTATTTGCTCGACGGCCCGTCGGGATGAATGGCTGGTTGCCTTTCCCGACGGGCTGGTCGCCGTTTCTGACGGCCGGCAGAGAACCTCGACGGGCGGAACGATGTGTTCAGCCCGTCGAGGTTCTCTGCCGTGTGTACGGGGCCTTACTGTGAAGGAGGGATGAGCCCAATGTTTGAGTCGTACATCGGGTGTTCGCCTGTTCGCCGAATAGCGAACAATTTGGGGTGTTCGCAACAAGTTCGAAAGCCACGGAACACCCTTTAAAAGTCCATGGGAGAAATGCAAATTTTAAAGGTTAATATGCAAGTTATTATCATAAAAAGTGTTTGGAGACCCGGGTCCTGCCCCAGGGGACATGTATCAATGCAAAAAAGTTTTAAAAACTGCATTTTTTTCGGGAGCAGTGATTTTAATAATGTGAAACAATTGAAGTGAAATATTACTTTAAATTTCGTACCTGGGGGGGTGTCTATAGTATGTCTGTAAAGTAGAGCATGTTTCCTGTGTTTATAACAGTCTCTGCAAAAAATGACGGGCCAGATTCACAGAGCCCTTACTCCGGTGTATCTCGCGTTAGACCGGAGTACTTTCAAATTACGTCGTTTCATTAGTCTGAAGCCTCAAATCCATGAAACGACGGCTTCGGGCTTCAATCCGACTGGCTTACGTGTTCGTATGCCTTCGGATCTACGCTGCAATAAATTTGCGGCCGCTGGGTGGAGTTCCTGTCGTTTTCCGCGTCGGGGTATGCAAATGAGCTTTTTCCGACGATCCACAAAGTTACGAGCATCATTCGCAATCTCTTATGGCATCTGTAGTCATCCTTTTGCCGCGTAAAGTTATTCCAGCTTTTATCTGGTCTAATATTAGACAGCCCATGTTAAGTATGGCCGTCGTTCCCGCGTCGAATTTCAACGTTTTTTTTTTTACGTAAGTCGTCAGGGAATAGGAATGTACGTAAACGACGCTACTCAAACAACAAATGACGTATCGACGTTAGTTCGCGCAATGCGCACGGTGGGAAATTTCGGAACGGAGCATGCGCAGTTCGATCGCTGCGGGGACGTGCCTAATTTAAATGCTTCACGCCCCCTAATCGCTTATTTTGATTCCGCCGCGAGAAATACACTACGCTGCCAAACTCTACTTGAATTCGTCGTAGAGCCAGGGTGGAGTTCCCGTCGTTTTCCGCGTCGGGGTATGCAAATGAGCATTTTCCGATGATCCACAAAGTTACGAGCGTCGTTCGCAATCTCTTACGGCATCTGTAGTCATCTTTTTGCCGCGTAAAGTTATTCCACCTTTTATCTGGTCTAGTTTTAGACAGCCCATGTTAAGTATGGCTGGTTCCCGCGTCGAATTTCAACTTCTTTTTTTATTTTTTACGTAAGTCGTCCGGGAATAGGAATGTACGTAAACGACGATACTCAAACAAAAAAATGACGTAACGACGTTATTTCGCGCAATGCACGGTGGGAAATTTCTGAACGGAGCATGCGCAGTTCGATCGCCGCGGGGACGTGCCTAATTTAAATGCTTCATGCCCCCTAATCGCGTATTTCGTTTCCGCCGCGAGAAATACACTACGCCGCCGTACCTTACGGGCCGTAATCTACCTAAATTCGTCGTAGAGCCAGGTAAAATACGGCGGCGTAGTGTATCTCTGATACTCTGCGCCAATGTAATTGTACCTGAATCTGGCCCGACATTTCTAAAGGAAAAAAAGTTATTCAAACCTACTCGTGGCTTTAATGAATTGTCGGGTCCCGGCAATACAGATAAAAGTCATTGAAAAAAAAATGCGTGGGGGTCCCCCCCAAATTTCATACCAGGTCCTTCAGGTCTGGTATGGATATTAAGGGGAACCCTACACCAATTAAAACAAATTATGTAGGCCCCACCCCTCAAAATCCATACCAGACCCTTCAGGACTGGCATGGATTTTAAGGGAAACACTGTGCCAAAATTCATACCAGACCCTTATCCAAGCATGAAACCTGGCAGGCCACAGAAAAAGAGAGGGGGATGAGAGAATGCCCCCCTCCTGAACCGTACCAGTGACAGATAAGCCCCCCACCTTTAGACCCCCACAACTACTAGGCAAGGGTTGTGGGGATGAGGCCCTTGTCCCCATCAACATGGGGACAAGTTGCTTTGGGGGTCATAGACCCCCAAAGCATCCTCCCCATGTTGAGGGCATGTGGCCTGGTACGGTTCAGGAGGGGGGAAACCATGCCGTTTTTTTAATGACTTTTATCTGTATTGCGGGACCCGACAATTCATTATAGCTGCGATCAGTTTTAAATGACTTTTCTTCCTTTATGTAATTTGTCTACAGGGACTGAAATAAAAATGCGCCACTTTACAGGCACCCCCACTTTTTCACTTTAAGCATTATTAAAATCACTGCTCCCGAAAAAACTTTTTTTTGCATTGATACATTTCCCCTGGGGCAGGACCCGGGTCCCCATACACTTTTTTATGACAATAACTTGCATATTAACTTTTAAATTGTGCACTTTTGATTTTCGCGTTCGTGTCCCGTAGACTTTGCGTCTTCAAACAAATTTTTTGCCTGTTCGCACTTTCTGCTGCGAACCAAACCAGGGGGTGTTCGGCTCATCCTTACTCTGAAGAAACTTTTCCTTATTTGGTGATGAAATCTTTTTTCCTCTAGACGTAAAGAGTTCACCCTTGTCCTCTATGATGACCTTAAAGTGGACGTTAGGGGCAGAAAAAAAAAATGCTGGATGCCTCAAACACGCATACACGCGGTCGGATTTTCCGGCAAGAAAAGTCAGATGTGAGCTTTTGGTCGGAAATTGCGACCGTGTGTAGGCTCCACTGGACGTTTTCTGTCGGATTTACCGACAGCAAAAATTTGAGAGCTGGTTCTCAATTTTTCCGACAAGAAAAGTTCTATATGCAATCCCAATGCACAAAAATCCACACATGCTCGGAATCAACTCAATTTTTCTCGGCTCGTCGTACATGTTGTACGTCACCACGTTCTTGGCGGTCGGAATTTGGTGTGACCGTGTGTATGCAACACAAGTTTGAGCCAACATTCCGTCGGAAAAAAAAAATCCTTGGTTTTCTTGTCGGAATTTCCAATCATGTGTACATAAGTGTGGAGTGGGCGTGAGGCCTAATTCTATCCAAACCGGTGAATTCTGTCTCATATTATTTTAGCGCTGATGTGATGTTTCTTTTCAGTTCGAAAAATGAACTGACTGCTATTGCTAGGCCCGGACTGGGACAAAAAATAGGTCCAGGTATTTTAGCTTGAGGGGGGGGGGAGTGGGCTTGCCTGCGGCGCTTTGCGGCGGTTAATAATGGGATGTGGGGTTCCAGCACCTTGTACCTCAGGACCCCTTTACATTACACAGCACCCTGCACCTCTGGACCCCTTTACATTACACAGCACCCTGCACCTCTGGACCCCTTTACATTACACAGCACCCTGCACCTCTGGAGCTCTATACATTACACAGCACCCTGCACCTCTGGACCCCTTTACATTACACAGCACCCTGCACCTCTGGACCTCTTTACATTACACAGCACCCTGGACCCCTTTTACATTACATAGCACTGTACCTCTGGATCCCTTTACATTACACAGCCCACCACAATTGGTTACACAGACACCCCCTAACAGTTCTGGACCCCTTGCATGTTACACTGGGGGGAGACGTGACATGCGGCCGTCGGGCATATGCCCGGTATGCCCTATGGCCAGTCCAGGCCTGGCTATTGCCAATGATAACACCTTTCTTCGGTTGTACCGAATCAGAGGCATTGTGGCACCAATTTAGCTACAGTCACATAACTTATATGAAGCTGAAATAATTTTTGGAGACATTTCAAAGTTATTTCCAACTATAAGCAGTCACCTCCGCGTCCTTATCTAATACTCCAGAGATAAGCAAAATCCTCGGATCAAAAAATAAAATAGATTCCGCTGTAACAGATGGACTTCTGTCTCCAATTTCTGAAGAGTTGCCGGGAGCAGCGATTTACAGTTGACTGGAAATCTGCACTTTACAATTAGCCAGCAATGACAAAACCATCGTCACCTTCCTCCTTTCTGCAGAGTCATGTCTGTTCTGCTGAATCAAACAATATGGTGAGAGCAGCTTTTTATAACTTCGTCTCCGCCATCTGAACGCTACAAATGTATATCACAGGAATAATCCGAGAGGAGAACAGCTGTTGGATGGAAACCAAAATATTCCATTTTATACTTTTACCAATGAGATTAAAGTGACTACAGACAAAACAGTTTAGCTCCTGATAAGAATGGAGGACGGTTAGAACCCTTGTCAGGTTTTTATTGACCCCTGTGTCCTCATTAGCAAGATCTGCCATCTATTTTTGTTTTACTCATACATAACTCTTAACTAAGGTTGCCACCTGTAGCACCACCCTAGAGTAGATTGTTGCCAAATTTAGCTTTGGCTCCTTCTGTAACCAAGTGAGCAGTGATTGTTTGGTCTGGCCTGCTCAGAATCTCACAGGCTGGGAGTTTGATTGCTTCCCCCTGCCTCTGGAAGAAGTTTTGAATCAACCAGCCTGAATATTTATCATGGCTCGGCCCATCCCTGTAGAGACAGTCTCCAGAAGGGGGCCAGATCGTAAATAAATAGCACAATCTTTGACTCCCATCCCCCCTAACAGCTCAAATACTCTTTCTCGCGAAATATCTACTCCTAGCACAAATTACGACCCCATCCCAAATCACCCATCCTAGCATAAATTCTCTACAACTCATATTTTCCTTCTGAGCACAAACCATCCCCCCTCCTAGCACAAATCCCCCAAAAATTTCCTCTCCTTTGAAAAATCCCCCCCAAATAAAAAGAAAATTCCCCTCCTAGCACAACCCCTCTGCCTGTAGCACCCTCCTGGTGTAGGTTACTAGGCAAATTTAGCTTTGGCTCCTTCTGTAACCAAGTGAGCAGTGATTGTTTGGTCTGGCCTGCTCAGATTCTTATAGGGTCGGAGTTTGATTGCTTTCCCCTGCCTCTGGAAGAAGTTTTGAATCAACCAGCCTGAATATTTATCATGCTCTGGCCCATCCCTGGTGAGGCAGTGTCCAGAAGGGGGCCAGAACATAGATAAATAGCACAATCTTTGACTCCCACCCCCCCTAACAGCTCATATACTCTTCCTTCCGAAATATCTACTCCCAGCACAAATTCCGACCCCATCCCAAATCACCCATCCTAGCATAAATTCTCTGCAACTCATATTTCCCTTCTGAGCACAAATCATCCCCCCTCCTAGCACCAATCCCCCACAAATTTCCTCTCCTTGGACAAATCCCCCCCCCAAATAAAAATAAATCTGGGGGCTTGTCACCGTCACTACCGTGCCAAATGGACAGCGAGGTGTTGTCGCGCCCCAGGTGGCTCTGGGTGGAATTGAACCCAGGACCTCCCCGTTGCTGTTCTGGGTTTTTTCCTCTGAGCCACTTCTCAGTTGATATCCTGCTTGCTGTCTGTCGGAGCCTGGTTCTGAACTATGTGCTGATTGCCTGATCTCCCTACAATCTGCACTTGTCTATCCTGGTCCAGCTGAGGCAGGTTTCCTAATCAACCAGGGTATAAAGCCCTGCCTCACTATGAGGGAGGCGTCAGTTCATTGTTCTCTGATCGTCCTGTCTGTGCCAACGGTTCCTGTGTTCCTGTGGTTATCTTCAGCTACAAGACTGACCCCGGCTTCTGACCTTTTTGGCTTATGTACCCTGGAATGCTGCTGTCTCCTGCCCTTTGACCCCGGCCTGTACTTTCAGACTTTCCCTGCCTTCTCCAGGCCTTGACCCATGGCTTGTACCCCGTCTGCTCAGCTACAAGACTGACCCCGGCTTCTGACCCTACTCTGAATTCTGGAATCCTGGGCCCGGCTATACTTGACTATCCTTGGCTAATCTCTTGGCTAATCCCTATCTGGCCCCCGTGCACAGACTCACAGCCCAGGTAGTGTCTTACCTTATTACCGTGGGCTGTGGGTACCTACAAGGGTGAGCTTACAAGTCTGCAAAATGGACTCCACTCAAGGTAAGCCCTCACAGGGCCAGAACGTAGATTAATAGCACAATCTTCGACTCCCAACCCCCCTCCATCCTCTTCCTCCCAAAATATCTACTCCTAGCACAAATTCCGACCTCACACCCCACCCCAAATCACCCATCCAAGTATAAATTCTCAACAACTCAACAACTCATATTTCCCTTCTAAGCACAACCCCCCCCCCCCCCCCCCCCCCAAAAAAAAGAACACTTTCCATCTAGCACAGCTTCACTCTGTCTGTACAACCCTCCTAGTGTAGGTTTCTGGGCACATGTAACCAAGGGAACAGTGATTGTTTGGTCTGGCCTGCTCAGGGTCCCACAGGCTGGGAGCTTCATTGCTTTTCCCTCATTCTCTGGAAGAAGTTTCTAGAGATTAGGGCAGGAGATTTGATTCGACCAGCCTGAATATTTATCAGGCTTTGGCCCATGCCTGGAGAGGCAGTGTCCGCGTAGATACATCAAACAAATATTTGATCTCCAACCCCATTCCCAGCTCAAATACTCACCCTTCCCAAATGCCTACTCGTAGCACAACACCCCCTCCCAAATCAGCCATCCTAGCCTAAATTCTCGACAGTTCAAATTTCTCCCCACAAATCCCCACAAAATGTCCCCTACTAGTCTGTATGCAATTCCGAAGCACCAAAAACCACGTATGCTCGGAATCAAGCCGACGCATTGAACTTAATTTTTCTCGGCTCGTCGTACGTGTTGTACGTCACCGCGTTCTTGATGGTCGGAATTTGGTGTGACCGTGTGTATGCAAGCCAAGCTTAAGTGGAATTCTGTCTGAAAATCCATTTGTGTGTACGCGGATGTTTTTTCCGATGGAATTCCACTCAAGCTTAGCTTGCATACACACGGTCACACCAAATTCCGACCCTCAAGACTGCGGTGACATACAACACTACGACGAACCAAGAAAAATTAAGTTCAATGCTTCCGAGCATGCGTCGACTTGATTCTGAGCATGCGTGTTTTTTGGTGTGTCGGAATTGCATACAGACGTACGGATTTTCCGATGGTAATTTTTTCTGACGAAAAACTCTTTAGAAGCGTTAGAAGCCTGGTCGGGAATGGCTGCTTTTTGAAATGTGGTCACCAAAAGTATCTTTTTTTTCATTTCTTCTGATATTACACTATTGATTTATTATGCATCCACACAGAATGAGTTTAGCAGATGTTCATTTTAAAATTACAAACATCTTCAACTTAAAAATATCATAGACTGGAATCTCCCAAGACACCCGAGTCATAAGCATCAATAATACATTTGTTAGGTCAATGTGTATATGATACCTGACGATCATGTTCATGTCTGTATTCCAGCAAAGATAAAGAATATTCAGTCTCAACCCTGAGCTAAAAGCTTCAGAATTCCAGTAAGTGAGATTGCCGTGTAGGTTTCTTGTTATGGGTCGGAGCATGTTCGGTGACAACTTCTGTATTCCGAACGAATTCCACATTGTTTACAGCTTCGCAAATAGGTGCTAACTAGATGCTCAGAAATCCCGCTGATTCCCAAGGCGCTTGTCGCAGGTCTGTAATAACGAGATCTCGTTCCCTTTTCTGGAATATAATCAGAGCTTGGCGTCCAGGCCGAGGTCGTCGGGCAAAAACCGCTTCTCCCAATCATTGATGGAATTGTATTCTGCTGTTGCCATATTGCACAGAGAAGCTGATTATTGTACTGGACTGTGCTGGCCCCCAATGATATCTATATTTTGGAGTTAATGGCAAACTTTATATTTCAGTCTGAATTAGATAAATACATTTCATGTGCATAAAAAAAAGGGCAGGCGCAGCCTGAAGCCCTGTACACACAGCCGGGAATCCCGTCAGGAAAAAAAAACGTTGGTTTTCCTGATGGGATTCCTGGCAAGCTTGCCTTGCAAAGCCGTGCATACAGACGGCCACTCAAAAGAAACGTCGGCAAGAATGTGGTGATGTCATCGACTACGACGAGCCAGCGTCTCGTCCCATACGATTCCGTCGCCGCCATCTTGCTACACCCCACACTAACTTTGTATGCTACCGCGCATGCGTCTAAGTGTTATCGAGCATGCACGGTTTTTCTACACCCAGGTAAGCATACAGACAGCCAGTTTTCTCGGCAGGAAACACTCTGCCGGGAATCCCGATGGGTAAATAGAGAGCAGGGTTCTCTATTTTGCTATTGGGATTCCCGGCTGTTTTTCTGACAGGAAAACTGCTAGGAAGCATACACACGGCCGGGATTCCTGGCCAAATGCTCTCCTGGCAGTTTTCCTGCCGGGAAAACCGGTTGTGTGTACAAGGCTTAAGTGCATAAGTCTGTCCCTGTCAGCATGCTGCAGAGAAATACCCTTACCTTTTGGGTATAAGCAATTATAGCAGCCTCTACCTTTAGGTAGGGGCTAGAACAGGATTTTTCTATGTTTTGGGTATCAGTGAAGGCAAATTTAGGCAGGCCTGTGCTTTAGGCTGGGCCTGTTTGTTTTGATTTGTGGCTGGGAGTGTTTAGTACAGTAGTGGGTGTGATCTCCTGTACTTTGAGGTGCCTCCCCTGCTTTCAGGGAGATTTTTCTGAAACAGAGGTTGGACCTGGAGTTTGAGTGGCAGGCAGCTCATGTGAGGAACTCTGACCAATCCCCATTCAGTGACCACGCCCCCGTATGAAGTCACAGACCCAGGGAATGATGGGACTGTGACGTCATACAGTGGCGTGGTCACCGGGTGGCATCACACGGTGAACATGCCCCATGCCTATATAAATCATTGTGCACTGTGCAACCGACATTACAGCGGGAGGAAGCGTTGTGTCAACATCTCAAGAAGAGAAGGGGGAAGACGGCGACGAAGACCAGGCCACCGCTAGTAAAAGAGCTGGCAGAAGATAGCGGAGGTGCCCGGCAGAAGGCAGAAAGCACCGGACAGCGAGAGAAGAACTGGAGAGCGCGGAGAAGGCACCGGAGAGTGGGAAAAGAGACTGGAGAGTCGGAAGAGACCCCCGAAGTCGGAAGAAGACCCCCGGAGCTGCCTAATAAATTACTTTAAAAACATGTGTAGTGTGTTTTTTTATTGACATTTTTTTTCCACCATGTATGGGGTATGATGTACCCCATACTCATTCACATAGGGTGGGGGTCGGGATATAGACACACTACACAGGTTTTTAAAGTAATTTGTTAGGCAGCTCCGGGGGTCTTCTTCCGACATAGAGGATACTTTTTTTTTCTGTGGGGGTGGAGAGAGGGCGGAGAGCGGGCGGAGAGGGGGCGGAGAGCGGGCGGGAACCGATCAGAGAGGAGACTGAGGGGGCAGCGAGGAAGGCGGAGTGGAGGCGGAGAGGAGGCGGAGAAGAAGTCGGAGAGGAGGCGAAGAAGAAGTCGGAGAGAGGGCGGAGAGCAGAGCAGCACCCAGGTACAGTGGTGCCGACATCTCGCACTCGCTAGAATAGTAAAAGCAAATTCCAGCGAGCGCGTCATAGAAGCAACGGGGATCCGACGTGGATTCCCGCCAATTCTACACGTGGGCGGCGTTTGTTAAGAATCCTGAGAGGGAACTCCCGCCGGATTTTAAATAAAAATCCGGCATGGGTTCCCCCTCAGGAGCATACCGGGCCCTTAGGTCTGTTATGGGTTGTAAGGAGACCCCACCTACGCCGAAAAAAATGGCGTGGGGGGTCCCCCCACAATCCATACCAGACCCGTATCCAAAGCACGCCGGCCGGCCGGTCAGGAAGGGAGTGGGGGCGAGCGAGGGGAGTTCCCTCTCAGGATTCATAACAAACGCCGCCCACGTGTAGAATTGGCGGGAATCCACGTCGCATCCCCGTCGCTTCTATGACGGCTTTGTCTCCATCGTGGCAAGCCAGCTCGGCGCTGGCTCCCGCGATGGGGCTCGCAGGTGGTCAATCTCGCCGAGAAAGGGAGCGAGATTGACACAATATCGCGGTCACCCACGGTATGTATAACATCACACTGGAGGAGAGCTGCTGCCGCTGCTGCCGTTTAGCTGTTAGGCGCCCAAGCCAGGGAACATAACAGCTTTCATTTGAATAGCTGCTGTTCCCCGCCGCGCGTTGTCATGGCCCCTCCCCCTTGTCGGGCACTTTTCCCAGGATTGGACAGGTGATCTGTCTATCAAAGTGCCCGGACAAGGGGGAGGAGCCATGATGACGCGCGGCGGGGAACACGCAGCTATTCAAATGAAAGCTGTTATGTTCCCTGGCCTAAGCGCCGAACAGCTAGATGGCGGGAGGAGACATGGCTGCATATGGGAGGAGACATGGCTGCATATGGGGGGGAGACATGGCTGCATATGGGGGGTAGACATGGCTGCATATGGGGGGGAGACATGGCTGCATATGGGGGGGAGACATGGCTGCATATGGGGGGTGAGACATGGCTGCATATGGGGGGTGAGACATGGCTGCATATGGGGGGGAGACATGGCTGCATATGGGGGGGAGACATGGCTGCATATGGGGGGGAGACATGGCTGCATATGGGGAGGAGACATGGCTGCATATGGGGGGGAGACGTGGCTGCATATGGGGGGAGACATGGCTGCATTTGGGGGGAGACATGGCTGCATTTGGGGACACATGGCTGCATTTTAAAAAAGTATCGGTATTCGGTATCGGCGAGTACATGAAAAAAAGTATCGGTACTTGTACTCGGTCCTAAAAAAGTGGTATCGGGACAACCCTAGTTTTAACAAACGATACCGAAAGCACAGAAAACAAAAACCGAAAGATCCGACATAAACAAATGCGTTGTTGCGTCGTTGCGGTCGAATGTGCCTAACCTTAACCATTTTAGTCCAATATTATTCTACAAAAAGAGAAAAGATTTGATATAGAGAGACATGAAGATTCGACATAGAGAGACATGAAGAGTCAAATTTTTTTATTTAATTTTTCTAAAGATTCTACCAAACTTTTTTTTTTCTTAGAACATTCGACAGACCCCATAAGCCTTCAATGACAGATTGATAAAGAGACATGAAGAGTTGAATTTTTTTTTTTTTTTTTTAAGATTCTGTCAAATCTTTTTTTTTTTTTTCCTTAGAACATTCAACCTTAATTTTGGTTTTCGGACGAATGCATTTTTTTTTTTACGAAAAACAAAATAAATAAAACCAAATTTCGGGAGTAACTAAATAAATTTATTTTTTGGACGAAAACGAAATTACGAAACAAAATATTTCAGTGTGCACATGTCTACACCTCACTACCTTCTTACCCTGGTCCTTGTCCCTTTTCCCACTCTTATGCCGCGTACACACGATCATTTTTTGTGAAGAAAAAAAATGACGTTTTCTGTGAAGTAAAAACGACGTTTTTGAAACGTCACTTTTCAAAGACAATTTTGCATACACACCATCGTTTTTTTCACAAAAAGCGAGGTTACGTTCACCACTCTTTTCCATTGAAGCTCGCTTCATAACTAGCTTCTGGGCATGCGCGGGTTGAAAAACGTTGTTTTAAACGACGTTTTTGCTACACACGGTGACTTTTGTGAAACAAAAAACAACGTTTTGAAAAACGACACAAAAAATTCAAGCATGTTGGAATTTTTTTTTGGTCGTTTTTTTGAAGACAAAAAACGACGTTTTGCCCACACACGATAAATTTTAATGACGTTTTAAAAAACGACGTTTTTTTTCATCGCAAAAAACGACCGTGTGTACGCGGCATTAGGGTTGTCTCGCCCTCTACCTCTCCCTTTTCCCCCCTGGTACACACCCCCTCCCATAACTCTTACCCAATCATGGGCTGTTTTGATCAGATACTGTGAATATCCTGATTTGCATTACTTATTTCATGTGTCCCATGCTTGGGCCCATCTGGCCTTTGGGTTGCCTTGCCCCCCAAACAACTGTTAAAACTTAAAAATTAAAAATGGATTGTATTGTATAGCTTTGCATTCGTTATTATCAGTTCTAGGTCACGTAAGTATTTATTAGGATGCCTCCTCGGCTTCACACACTGATTTAATTTCTATACCGTGTTTTCTTCATGTGCCTTATTTACTCTGTAAAACCGGGTTATCTGATATGTTTACCTCATCTCATGACCACATTTGATTTCTCTGTCTGATTTTTATTATGTATCTCTGCTATATGTGTTAATTGTTAAAGGCACTTTCTATCAAGATAAAGTAATTACAAAAAAAAAAAGTGGCTCCAGTGTGATGACTGGCCTCCAATGTGATAGGGGGGGGAAGAGAGGACTCTGGTGTGATGGAGATCCTCTGAAGTCTTTAGGAACCTTTTATATGATGTGAAGTTAATGTCATCAAGGTGGTTGTGTATATTGTCCTAGGCTCAGCTTTCCCATTAATACGTAACATTACATTTTTTTACATTTCAGACTGGGGTGCCTCGAGATTTTGCATACTTTTGAAGGGTGTTGTAGGAAACGCTACTCCAGATCATGCTAGAAGAGACCAAGGAACGCAGGCGGTATACCAGCAAATATTCAGTAAGTGAAACACAGTGAAACCTCAGCACGGCATAAAGGAACTTACTACCTTTTTGAACATGTAATGCATGGTCCAGATGAAGGAATGACATTACGAGGCGTCTCTCACACCTCCTGTGATGTCGCGGAATGCCTCTGCTTAGTGGAACTGATAGATCTTGCGAACATCAAAGCTAAGTATCTCTTGTCAGCCTGTGATTTCATGTCTAATTATCTCACGTTGCCTCCTCCCTTGGAGAAGATGAAAGCAATGTCATTGACGATTGTTATGGTGGCCAAGAGTTTCCTCCAGCTCCAAGTCACCTGACGCCCATCCTGCAATTGAGGGATGATATATTCCACATCCAAATGCCCTTAACTCAGAGCTCAGGCCTCAAAAACTCTTTGAGGAGGACATGGTAATTTTAAGTAATTAGGAAAAAAAAAACCTTTGTGCGGGATTATAAAAATAAACCATAAGCCAATCACACGAGCAGGAGATGGCAATTTTTGGAGGGCTTCTATTTTAAAATTGCCAGTAGTTGAGAAGGTAATTCTTTACATTCCTGGAATCAGATATACAGTAGGTGGCCGCGATATTGTGTCAATCTCACTCCCTTTCTTGGCGAGATTGACCACCTACGAGCCCCATCGCGGGAGCCAGCGCCAAACCGGCTCGCCGCAATGGGAAAAAACCGTCATAGAAGCGACGGGGATCCGACTTGGATTATCGCCAAGTCTAGCCACAGCGTTTGGTATGAATCATGAGGGGGAACTCCACGCCAAATTTTAAACAAAAAACGGCATGGGTCCCCCCCCCCCCCCAGGGGCATACCAGGCCCTTAGGTCTGGTATGGATTGTAAGGAGAACCCCTACGCCAAAAAAACGTTGTGGGGGTTCCCCCACAATCCATACCAGACCCGTATCCAAGCACGCCAGCCGGCCGGTCAGGAAAGGAGTGGGGACGAGAAGAAGATAGTGGCGGCCAGCCCCGAAGAAGGCACCGGAGAGCGAGCGGGAGAAGAACCGGGGAGCGCCGAGACAACAGTGAAGAGCGGAGAAGATGGAAGAAGACCCCCCGGAGAGTGGAGAAGACACCCGGACACGCGGAGAGCGGAGAAGACCCCTGGAGCTGACTAATTTTTTTTAAAACCCTGTGTTGTGTGTTTATTTTATTCGCACTTTTCCTCCAGTTAAATGGGTAGGGGTACGATGTACCCCCATACTCATTCGCCTAGGGTGGGGGGGCGGTATCTGGGGGCCCCTTATTAGAGGGGGCTCCCAGTTTCCGATAAGCCCCCCAACCCTGACAACCAACGGCCAGGGTTGTCGGGAAGAGGCCCTGTCCTTATGAATATGGGGACAGGGTACATTGGGGTGGGAGGCCTCAGGGCGCCCCCCTGCCGCAGAGTACCCACCCCCCATGTTGAGGGCATGCGGCCTGGTACGGCTCAGGAGGGGGGGGGGGCGCTCGCTCGTCCCCGCTCCTTTCCTGACAGGCTGGGTGGCGTGCTTGGATATGGGTCTGGTATGGATTGTGGGGGAACCACGTTTTCTCGGCTTGGGGTTCTCCTTACAATCCATAACAGACCTAAGGGTATGCCTCTGTGGGGGAACCCATGCTGTTTTTTTATTTAAAATTTGGCGTGGAGTTCTCCCCCATGATTCAAACCAAACGCCACGGCTAGAATTGGCGGTAATCCAAGTCGGATCCCCGTCGCTTCTATGACGTGCTCGCTGAAATGTGCTTTTCCTATTCCAGCGAGTGCGAGATGTCGGCACCCTGTCACCAAGAATCAGCGCAATGCCGTCGTGCTGGAAACACATTCACGGCGACTGGTACTGTACACTCACTGGCCACTTTAAACACTTGTTTAATTGCTTGGTAACACAAATTGCTAATCAGCCAATCACATGCCAGCAACTCAATGCATTTAGGCATCTATACATGGTGAAGATGACTTGCTGAAGTTCAACCCGAGCATCAGAATGGGGAAGAAAGGGAATTTAAGTGACTTTGAACATGGCATGGTTGTTGGTGCCAGACGGCTGATATGAGTATTTAAAGAGGAAGTAAACCCTGATGGGTTTTTCTTCCTCTGTTTCCCTGCAAAGGTAAAGCATAAGTGGGCTACTATGGATCGCATACTAACCCATTATGTGACACTTACCTGCAGGAGAAGCCTACGATGTCACTGTCTTACACGATGGCAGCGAGCATCCATTCTTTACCCCTCTTCTTATGGGGGCAGCGAACTCTGGCTCTGTGACTGGCCGGAGTCACGTGACGTCACTCCCGCGCATGTGCACAGGAGCCGCCTTTAAAGGCATGACCCCAGCTTGAAACGACACAGTGTGCCCTTTCAAGACGGCGCATGCGCTGTTGAAGGCATCGATCGGGGAAATTGCAAATATCTCCGAGACCATATACTGTAGGTCTCGGAGATATTGCAAGCACCTACAGGTAAGCCTTAATCTAGGCTTACCTGTAGGTGTAAGTTGACCCAGAGGGTTTACTTCCTCTTTAACAAACTGCTGACCTACTGGGATTTTCACACACAACCATCTCCAGGATTTGCAGAGACTAGATAGAAAGGCAACAGTAACTCAAATAACCACTTGTTACACCCAAGATATGCAGAATACCATTTCTGAACGCACAACACATTAAACCTTGAAGCATATGGGCTACAGAAGCAGAAGACCACACCGGGTGCCACTCCGGTCAGCTAAGAACAGGAAACTGAGGCTAGAATTGGCACAGGATCACCAAAATTGGACAACAGAAGATCGAAGAAACATTGCCGGGTCTGATGAGTCTGGATTTCAGCTGTGACATTTAGATGGTGGGGTCAGAATTTGGTGCATGGATCCATCCTGCCTTGTATCACCCGTTCAGGCTGGCGGTGGGGTGTAATGGTGTGGGGGGGTATTTTCTTGGCACACTTTGGGCCCCTTGGTACCAACTGAGCATTGTTTATACACCATGTCCTACCTGAGTATTGTTGCTGACCATGTCCATCCCTTTATGACTACAATGTCCCCATCTTCTGATGGCTCCTTCCAGCAGGATAATGCGCCATGTCACAAAGATCCAATCATCTCACCACTGGACAATGATGAGGTCACTGTCCTCCAATGGCCTCCACGCTCACCACATCTTATGAAGTATTTGATGTGACTGAACCCCACCCCCCTTACATCAGATATCAAGAGTCCCCTCCACCATCAGAAGTCATAAGTCCCCCATCCTTTCTTAAATCACAGTGTACCCTCCTAACCTTGTGCTGCTGTCAGGAAGTAGCTGGAAGTGAAGCTGTAAAGCAAAAAGTACAGGGTCTGGAGGAGAGTCAGAGGAGGGCTGCAGTCAGCTGTCCGAGTCTGCTAAATAGAAGATATTAGGATGGTGCTAAAAAATTATAATTCCATAAAACAATCCATCAAATTTACAAGTATAACATTCTTTTTATAAGTCCACCAGTGATCGTATCTAGGAGCCTTAAAGATTCCTTGATGATAGAAACCACCATCAAACACCACATGTGAAGAGTCCGCCACCAAATAGTAAGGTTTACTTCTTACCAGCTCCAAGTGATCCTCCTCAAACAGCGCGTTTGGCTTTAACCTAGCCTGGGTCTTTCTACCAATGAAATCGTGCACCTATCCACAGGGCACTCTCTCACTCACAAGGATGGATGGATGTTTTTTAAATTGTAAAAGACAAAAAGCTCCATATGGCGTAAAACCTTTTATATAATTTATTAAAAAATAAAGTAATGCACTTACATGTTACAAGTGATATAAAAGCCTTAAGTCTGGTGTTTTGGCCGGCACGCAACCAGAGCAAAACCGTCCTTCTGGGGAAAGGAGGGAATGGGTGATGTCAGCGCGTCTCTCCACCCTACACGTTTCGTCAGAGATGACGTCGTCCAGGGGAGTCTGCTAAATGCCAAGACCAGAGGAGGCGGGGACTGGAGGCAAGGGAATGCTGCAGTTGTACAGAGAGGCGCAGTATCTGTTGGACGAATACCGTCCTCCTCTCTGCTGTGATGGGGGAGGGGCAGAGATGAGCCTTTCTGTGGCTGCATGGAGCGGCACAGGATCTGCAGGAGGAGCCCTGTCCTTCTTCTCTGCTACCGACTGCTGAGACAAGGTGGGGGCGGAGATGAGAGGGTGGCCCTGGCTGCAGGGGAGGTGTGAAGGCCACATGTGTTTGACACACCCCAATCTGTTCAGCTATCTCCTGCTCTGTATGTCTTTACGTGATCCCCGAAAACTCATCTCTACCTAAATACTGAACTCTCCATCTTCTCTCCATCCACTTTCCCTAATTGATTAAATCCTTTAGGACTCCAAGGGAGTCTGCTAAATGCCAAGACCAGAGGAGGAGGGGACTGGAGGCAAGGGAATGCTGCAGTTGTACAGAGAGGCACAGTATCTGTTGGACGAATACTGTCCTCCTCTCTGCTGTAAGGGGGGAGGGGCAGAGATGAGCCTTTCTGTGGCTGCATGGAGCGGCACAGGATCTGCAGGAGGAGTCTTGTCCTTCTTCTCTGCTACCGACTGCTGAGACAAGGTGGGGGCAGAGATGAGGCGGTGCCCCCGGCTGCAGGGGAGGTGTGAAGGCCACATTAAATAGCCTGGTGGGTTGGATTTGACCCACGGGCCATGTGTTTGACACACCCCAATCTGTTCAGCTATCTCCTGCTCTGTATGCCTTTACGTGATCCCCAAAAACTCATCTCTACCTGAAAACTGAACTCTCCATCTTCTCTCCATCCACTTTCCCTAATTTATTAAATCCTTTAGGATTGCAAACTCTCACATACAGGAACCTTCTTATAGCCTTGTCCTGAAGTTTATTGTAACTGCCCTTCCCAATGCTGTACAAACTGTTGGCAATATATAAATCCTGTATAATAATAATAATAATAAAGATACTAAAATCCTAAATAACAACATACCGGAGGAACATTTAACCTCAGAAAACTACAATTAAGTTTCCATACCTAAACTTAAAAAATTTGAATGTTACAGCATATCAAACAACTACCCAATCGGCACTAAGAATTACCAAACATTCCCTTTTTTTGCTTCATTTGCTGAAAATTATAACAAAACTAATTAATAACACTTTCTTCCTTCGCTAAAATGTAACTTTAATTGCCTTAATTGTTGTTCTTTTTTTAGGCAATTACGTTTTTTTTAAATAATTAGCCTAAAGTCCTTCTATTTTCTTTCCTCTGTTATATAAGGTGTTCGGTGCCAACTCTTCTTAAATTCCTTTGCCGCACCAGTCAACCCTAATTTAAGTTGGAAGAAAATCAAGTGCCGGAGTAACTTTAATTAAAACTTCCATGAATAGAGCAAGTTTCCGAGCCGTGCGCATTTCACGGCTTTCATGCTGAATTAAAAAAAATAGCCTTTGTCAATTAAAGCCCTATGCATTAACTGCTAGAACAATGTAACGGCATGAACGCCGCCTCTCTTCTTCAGAAGTTCTTTTAAAGTCCCTTCTCAATAGTTTAATAACTGAAATGGAATTATTTCTGAGCTCTGCGTGTTCGGGTTTTGTCGTCTTTTCAGGTTCAGAATTTTAATGCCAGGAGGCTGAAATGGGAATATAGGACACACGCGATATGAATAACTTAAAAAAAAAATATATATATATATAAATTTGACATACTCATTCCGTGGGATGGGCAGTAGTATTAAGGCCGATCCTGGGGTCACGGGTGCCTGGGTGCAGAAATATTTCTGGCGCCCCCCACATGGGCGTTGTCATTTTACTAACTCCTCCCCTTTACAAATGTTTCTATGGCAATGACTCAACCACAGAGATGCTCCCCCACGGAGTCTTCATTTCCCTGGGATCCTTACATGATCTCTTAACAATAAACAAAATACAGGAAGAGAAGCAGAGTACTTTATTGGGACCGGGAGAGGGGCCTCTTTGATCCACACAGAGAGGGCTTCTGTTAGAGAGTCTGTTAGATGGTTGGCGCCCCCACCTCTGCAGGCGCCTGGGTACAATACACCCTGTGCACCCTGCCTCGGATCGGCCCTGAGTAGTAGAAAAGAAAGAGGAACTTGCATTTGGGAAATTTTGATTTAACAAGAAGGAACTCTAACCAAAATAAAGACCAAGTTTAAATAGTGAGCGAGCCGAAATGGAATATATATATATATATATATATATATATATATATATATACATATATATAAATAACATGTTTGGAAGAGGAGTGTCAGAAAGGGCAAGGGGTTAATTACCATAAGTAAGTAATATACAAATAATTATTATATATTATTTTTAAGGTAATTTACCATATTTTCAAAAACTGTACTCAAGCAGGTGGATTAACAGACACATTACTGAAGTTAGAAGTTATAACTTTCAACCAGTAATTTCACAGTAAATAGATAAATAATAAATTATTACCGGATATACTCGAAAATAAGCCGAGGCACCTAATTTTACCACAGAAAAATGGGAAAACGTATTGACTCGAGTATAAGCCTAGGGTGTCCATGTGCATGCCTCACTGTGCCTCACCTTGCCTCACTGTGCCCATGACTCACTGTGTCCATACCTCACTGTGTCCATGCCTCACTGTGTCCATGCCTCACTGTGCCCATGCCTCACTGTGCCCATGACTAGACTTACGTTTAACATGGGAGTCTATGGAAGGGGTGCCCGGCTTTGAAAAATTGGTGCTCCCCAGCCGTAGGTCCCCCAGACAACAAACTGCACACTTGTAGAGGAGAAATGGTGCTACATGTGTACCAGGTTTGGGGTCCAGGGGACCTACGGACGGCCGGTACCGGGTCCCCAAAATCCAGGAGATCAGGCGCAAAAAGGTGACTTGAGTATAAGCCTAGGGTGTCCATCTGCATGCCTCACTGTGCCTCACTTTGCCTCACTGTGCCTATGCCTCACTGTGTTTATGACTAGACTGACGTTTAACATGGGAGTCTATGGAAGGGGTGCCAGCTTAGAAAAATCGGTGCTCCCCAGCCGTAGATCCCTTAGACAACAATCCTTGCACACTCGTAGAGGAGAAATGGGGCTACGTGTGTGCCAAGTTCTGGGTCCAGGGGACCTCCGACCGGCCGGTAACGGGTCCCCAAATTCACCAGAGAAATTAACATGGGAGTCTATAAAAGGGGTGCCCGGCTTAGAAAAATCAGTGCTCCCCGGCCGTATATCCCCCGGACAAGAAACTTTGCACACTTGTAGAGGAAGAGTGGGGCTACATGTGTGAGATGGGGACCTATGGCTGGCCAGTACCGGGTCTCAAAAGTATGGGAGATCAGGAGCAAAAATGTGAGATCAGGAGAATAAGTCGAGGGGGGGCATTTTCAGCACAAAACAATGTGCTGAAAAACTCGGCTTATACTCGAGTATATACGGTAGTATAATAATATATAATTTAGCTTGTACCTTTTTAACAGAATCAGTTTCTCCCACATGGGATTGTGGGTAAATCTTGTACACATAAACCCAGATTTTTTCATTCTAGTTAAAGTGGAGTTCCAACTACATGTTCAATTTTTTTTTTTATACACTTCTAAAAGGTCAGAACATTACAATATAACACTCACTTGTTTAGAAGATTTCTTCCCCCAAAGTAGTATAAATAATTAAGTTACTGTATATAATTGTGTCCTGTAAATTTTTACTTTGCTTGTGGGCATGTGAAGCCCACAAGCCTCCAGTTCTGGGGACACGGTGCTGCTGCTGGCCCAGTTCTCTCCCCGTTCTCGCGCATGTGCAGTAATGCGCCGTAGCGCTGCTGTAAAGTATACAGGTTGCCATACGACGGGCGGGATCGTTGGAAGTGCCCGACCCGTTGTTATGGCAACCTAGACCTCGGCGCTGCCCAGCTGACTCCTGGGAAATGATGACGCACATCTCCCAGGAGCAGTAGCGAGCGGAGGCGCAGAGGGAAGTGACGAAAGGAGCCTTAGCGACGAAGGAGGAAGCTTTTAAAGGACCGCATAGCAACAGCCATTTAAAGGTGAGTAAAATAAAATAAAAATAATAAATATTTAAAAAAATATTTCATGCACATTAATTACTTTTTTTTTGGGTGGAACTCAACTTTAAGAGGGCTGGAAGGGAGTATTTGTCTATTAGACATGCCCCCTTCTATGACACTGCAGTGAGAGGTGTGCCTCCACTGCAGCATTTTTATTAGACAGCTTGGACCAACGGTACTTTACCATTAGTCCAAGACTCCAAGCTGTCCATTGAGCTCAGTGCCTCTGAGAAGAAGTGAGGAGAGGCACTGTAAGCTTAGCCTCTCAATCTGCTGCAAACAGAGTGCCAGCTTGTATTTAAACTGGCCGCTCTGTATGTAACTTCTGACAGGCTATGCAAGGAGCCCCTTATCTCTGGAACCATACGTCGTAGGAGCCCCAGTGGTGGGGTAGGACGCAGGCTACATACCCCCCAAATTTAGGAGCTCTGTGACCACAGGCCGCCAAGCTATGATCCTCAAAGCTTGTTTTATTATTATTTTTATTTTTTTATGTTCATGGCCCTGTCTCACCTGACTGTACATCCTTTGTGTGTGCTCAGGTGAGCACAGCCCTTATAATGAAGGTATAGGAATACCTTATGGCTCCCGGTTGGAGAATGCTCTATCCAAGGGAGACAGGAGGTCTCCAGGAGTGAGAGGCTGCAGGTGGCAGCGAGAGCACACGTGTGTCTGCAAGAGACAGGTAACGGCCTGAGGACTAAGGCCAGAGTGAAGCTATTGGCTTCGAAGAACCTATGGTCTGAGGACCAGCATAAAGAGCAGAGGTACTGCTAAAGAGAGAGAGAGAGCACACAACCTGGCAGGCCACAGGAAAAGGGGAGGGATGCGAGAGCGCCCCCTCCTCCTGAACCGTACCAGGCCCCATCCCCACAACCCTTTCCCAGTGGTTGTGGGGGCTGCGGGTGGGGGGCTTACAGGAATCTGGAAGCCCCCTTTAACAGAGGTAACCCCTAGATCCTGACCCCCCCCCCATGTGAATTGGTAACGGTACATTGTACCCCTACCATTTCACCCAAAAAATTGACAAGAATGGTAAAAAAACACAGACACAGTTTGGGACAAGTCCTTTAATAAAAAAGAAAAAACAATCCAGCAATGTAATCCTTCCATGACGATACACGCCGCCACGATCGATCCTCCATTGGAGACGCCCGCCGAAAGACACTAGACCCGCCGTGACAGCTCTTAAATAGCTGGGGGCGGGGCCACCTGTGACATGCGAGGGTGACCCCACCCCCTCTGCCGAAACGGGGTTTCCGGCGGTTTTCACATGGTGTCACAGGTGACCCCGCCCCCCTCTGACGCAACAGGGGTTTGAAAGAAAATTCCAATACCTAGAATTTAATAGTTAGTTATTATTAGTTAGTTAGAATTTTAGGATTTTGATTCTTTCAAATTTTTCTATTTTCTTTCTTATTTTCTTATTTTTGGATTTTCGAATTTTCGAATTTACAAAATTAAGAATTTTTTTAAAATTTCCGAATTTATTAATTGCGATCATAAAGAATGACCTGAAAAAAAAAAAAAAAAAACGAGTGAAAAGCAAACTAACAAATTTTTCGGCAGTGCACAAGTCTACCCGGGGCCCCCCCAAGATCTAAATCTGGCCCTAGCTCTCGGCAAAGAAACTTATGCTGTCCACAGACACATATGTGACACCCTCTTTGATGCCGCACATAGGTATTATATGGGCAGAAAGAGATTAATAATAATAATGATAATAATATAAAAAAAATGTAAATATTACAATATAATAAAATCGAATTAAAATATAAAAAGATAAAAGCAATAATGTTAATAATAGAGTAAGAACTTTTATTTAGAGAATTACTTGTCTGTTGTATATATGTGCCACCCTCTTTGATGCCACAAATAGGTATTATATGAGCAGCAAGAGATTAATAATAATGATATTAATATTACAAAATAATAAATATTAAAATATAATTAAATCAAATTAAAATATAAAAATGTAAAAGTAATAATATCAAACTTTTATTTTCAGAATTACTTGTCTGTTGATATATGTGCCACCCTCTTTGATGCCACACATAGGCATTATATGGGCAGAAAGAGATTAATAGTAATGATATTAATATTAAAAAATAATAAATATTAAAATATAATTAAATCGAATAAAAAAAATATATAAAAGTAATAATAATAATAATAATAGAGTAAGTACTTTTATTTAGAGAATTACTTGTCTGTTGTATATAGCTGCCACCCTCTTTGATGCCGCACATAGGCATTATATGGGCAGCAAGAGATTATTAATAATAATGATAATAATATAAAAAAATATATTACAATTTGATAAAATCTAATTAAAATATGAAAAGATAAAAGCAATAATATTAATAATAGAGTAAGAACTTTTATTTAGAGAATTACTTGTCTGTTGTATATATGTGCCACCCTCTTTGATGCCACATATAGGCATTATATGGGCAGCAAGAGATTAATATTAATGATATTAATATTACAAAATAATAAATATTACAATATAATTAAATCTAATTAAAATATAAAAATGTAAAAGTAATAATATTGAACTTTTATTTAGAGAATTACTTGTCTGTTGATATATGTGCCACCCTCTTTGATGCCACACATAGGCATTATATGGGCAGCAAGAGATTAATAATAATGATATTAATATTAAAAAATAATAATTATTAAAATATAATTAAATCGAATAAAAAATAAAAGTAATAATATTAATAATAGAGTAAGTACTTTTATTTAGAGAATTACTTGTCTGTTGTATATGGGTGCCACCCTCTTTGATGCCGCACATATGCATTATACAGGCGGCAAGAAATTACTAATAATGATAATAATATTAAAAAAATATTAAAATATAATTAAATATAATTCAAATATAAAAATATAAAAGTAATAATATTGATAATAGATAGAGTAAGAACTTTTATTTAGAGAATTACTGTACTTGTCTGTTGTCCAAATAAACAAAATGGGCTTTTGACAGCTCAGTCTTTCTTTTTCTTTTTTTTTTTTTTTTTTTTTTTTTAGCATTCAAAGTAAGATTTGAAATCGATCTGTCAGCTGAAATGAAAAAAAAAAAAAGAAATATTCACAATGCTAAAAGTGCTCTGTGGGCACATTAGTAATGTCAGTGGCCAATCAATAACTCTTTGCTTTGAAAGATAACACTGGGTTTTCAGGCTGTTTCTTCTACAATCTAAAATAAATAGCTCTTTATTTCCAAAGGAATAAAAAAAAAAAAAAAAAGAAAGAAAAGTTTTTTCTTAAAATCTTAAAAAAAAGTTTTTGCTTCTTTATGTTTATTGGGGCACCTGCAGCTTGGAGGAGGAGGCAGCCTGGATCCCAAGGTTGAGCTGCCTGCTGCAAGAGGTGGAGTGTGGTGGCCATGTTGCCTCAGGACAGGAAACAGGAAGCAGCACGTGTGAATCGATGATGTGCAGACGAGGACAGGAAGTCATGAAACAGGAAGTGACATCATGTGGTGTGGCAACATGTTTCAAAGCCCACACCTCTTTCTCAAGCCAGTTCTGAGGATTTGGACCACACTGTGCTTTCCATCCATGTCCATCTCAGCCCAGGCTGCACCGATACAATGTGCTTCTAGACATAAACAGCTAAGTGTCATGGACATGCAATAATGTCTGGCAGCTTACCTGTCCTCCATGTGTTCAATAGAGGCCTGACTCTCTTTCTGGCTGTCTTTTATCATCTCACCTCCATGTATGTCTCCACCCCAGGCCATCCCAGGAACTCTATATTAACCACTGCACTACTAGTCTGCTTTGCTGTTCAACGTTGTTTGTTAGCTTGTGTTCCTGTCTGCCGTGTGCTATGTTAACCTTTCTGTGTACCGAGTTTGGCTCATCTCTGACTATTCCTGTTTGCCTGTGACCCTGATCATTGGCCTGTCCCTTGGTTACCCTCGTCTGCCTGTTGCCCCGACCTTGGCTTACCCATCACTATCTCTTGTGTCCTCAGTGGCTGCTTCCCCTCTCTCCCTATGGAGCGTGACCTGGGGTACTCCGGGGGCCACGACCTGGGTTCAGCTTCAGCTTCAGCGAAGGCCATCCTCACCACTAGAGGCTCTGGTGAACACCTGCTGGATCTTAGACTCCGCGCCCTGGGAAATCTTGGGTTCACGTTTCCTGTCCATCCGCAGCAGTCTGCTATTGGGTTCACTACCTTTCGGTGCACCCCTGTCTCCATCGGGGTGCACTTGTCACCTAGCCACAGGTGACCTGACACTAAGAAATTCACATACAGATGTACAACAACTGCAAATAATCTCTTACCCTGAGTCCAACTTGTCTGAATAGTCCCACTCTTGTCCAACTGACCGGTGGAATATATACTTACCGTGTTTCCCTGAAAATAAGACCTACCCCAAAAATAAGACCTAGCGTTATTTTTCAGGAGGGTTGCCATATAAAGCCCTACCCCAAAAATAAGTTTAAAATGCTTGTAAAATCCTATAATCCACTCTGTTATGGTGGTATATAATGTACATTGTGAGTGTTTCTGTAATATAAGCTGAGCTCCCTCTGCTCTCCTCCTCTTCTCCCAGCTGTCAGCAGGGATCTCGCCCCCCCCCCCTGCAGTGCTCAGGGAGGGGAAGAGAGCTCCAGTGTGTCACAGAAGCTATAATGAAGGTATTTGGCACAATTTCATTACAGAAGCACACAATGTACAATATATACTACTGTAATAGAGTAAATTATAGGATTTTACAAGCATTTTAACTCAGTTCACATTGGCAGGAGAGGGGGAGAGAAGAAAGCACATTAAATGGTAAGATCTACCCAGAAAATAAGCCCTACTGTGTCTTTTGTTGCCAAAATTAATATAGGACCCGGGCTTATTTTGGGGGAAACACAGTAGTTGGCGTTGGGTCCCTGACTGTTTCATTGGTGCGATCAAAAAAATTACAAGAAATCCAGATGACTATAAAGCCTCTCACCACTTCTGAAGATTCATGTGCACCCTCTGATGATCAAGCTATGAAAGGCCCACCTCTCAAGCCAGTGATGGATGACACTTCGGCTTCCTTTCTAAAGAGTGGCCTCAGAAGTTGGGCTCACATGCTCTCCATCCGAATTCTGGGACACACATTGTCCTTCAGCCATCACTCTAGGCATGTACAGTATGTTGTGCCTGAAAATTCAACTTTCAAGTCTTGCCACAGATTCTCAATGTGATTTAGGTCTGGACTTTCACTGGCCCATTCTAACACATGAATATGCTTTGATCTAAACTATTCCATTGTAGCTCTGGCTGTATGTTTTGGGTCGTTGTCCTGCTGGAAGGTGAACCTCTGCCACAATCTCAAGTCTTTTGCAGACTCTAATGCCACGTCAACATGACCGTTTTTTTCCGATGGGTTTTTCCCGACAGAATTCCGCTCAAGCTGTCTTGCATACACACGGACACACCAAATTCCGACCGTTAAAAACGTGGTGACGTACAACACTACAACGAGCCTAAAAAAATGAAGTTCAATGCTTCTGAGAAACGTCAAATTATATCCAAGCATGCGTGTTTTTTTTTCTCTCCGTCGGAATTCCATACAGACGAACCAAATTTCCGATATCATTTTTTTACGTCTAAAAAAAAAGAGAACATGTTCTCTTTCTAAGTTTGTCTGAACTTTAGACGGAAAAAGTCCGATGGGGCACACAGTCGGAATATCCGATGAAAAAATTCTGTCAGACTTTTTCCATCGGAAAATCCAATTGTGTATACGTGGCATAAGGGTTAACAACCATTTTAAAGGGGTGTTCCAGGCATTTTTAGTGTTTATTAAAGGCAGCAGCTACAAAAAGTGTAGCTGCTGGCTTTTATCAAAAGCCAGCAGCTACACTTTTTGTAGCTGCTGCCTTTAATAAACACTAAAAATGCCTGGAACACCCCTTTAAAATGGTTGTTAACCCTTATGCCACTTTTTTTTGCATTGCTACATGTCCCCTGGGGCAGGACCCGGGTCCCCAAACACTTTTTATTACAATAACTTGCATATTAGCCTTTAAAATTAGCACTTTAGATTTCAAACGCTTCGAGTCCCACAGAATTTAACAGGGTTCTAAAGTTCACACGAACTTGCTGCAAACACCCCAAATAGTTCACTGTTCGGTGAACAGGCAATGTTCGAGTCGAACATGAGTTCGACTCGAACTCGAAGCTCATCCCTAGTTGCTGGAGTGGATCTATTTTTTCAGAGGAAGGGGATCTGTTGTTGCTGGGGAGGTCTTCTGTTGGGCATGGGGGATCTATTGTTGCTGGGTCGGCCTTATGTTGCTGGGGGTCAGTTGTTTATGGGAGGTATTTACTGTTGAGGGAGGGGTCTTTGTTGTTGGCTGCTGTAGAGTTTATTGATGTTGGCTACTGAGGAATATGTTGTTGCTTGAGAGGATCTATTATTGCATGGGGGGACTATTGTTTTTTGGGAGGTCTTATGTTGCAAGGTTGTCAGTCGTTAATGAGAGGGATTGACTGTTGAGGGAGGGGTCTATTGTTGCTGGCTGCTGCACGGTCTATTGATGCTGGCTGTTGGGAGTCCTTTGTTGCTGCAATGGATCTATTGTCACTGGGGTGTCCATTGTTGCTAGATCTATTTTTGTTATCATTAACAAGTCCCATACAAAATACTTGGGGGCGGAGATGGGAGGTGACTCGGAAGGGCGGCGTTCTTGAACCTATTCCCTGAGAAAAAAAGCCCTGGTGAATTTTAAGAATTCTGAGTTTGGTGTAATCTCTCTCTTCTTTCAGTAGGTGGCACTGTTGCTTGGGTCCCCAAACACACACTCACCTGATCCACATTCCAGCGACACGCCGGCAGGATGTCCCACTCCTCCTGAAGCCCACACCCCCCCAAAAAAATGACATGCCAAATGTGGCATGTAAGGGGGCGACGAGTGGATTAAGCGGAAGTTCCAATTTTGGGTGGGACTCCGCTTTAAAGAAACTCCTGCCGATTTGCTGAGACAACCTATCTACCCATTACCTGAATTTATGGTAATTCATCATTCTAATGCCAAAAGCAACAGTGCCACCTACTGAAAGAAGAGAGAGATTACACCAAACTCAGAACAGGAATCAGTTAATTTGCCAGGCTAGTTACCACCTAGAGCAACTAGATTTTTTAGCAGCCCTGTTTAGGACCAGGGTGCTACATGAGTATACATCTTGCATGCCTATAGCGCTACATTTCACAAAATGTCTCTGCAACATGATAGATCAAGACCATTGAGTGTATCGGGATAATGCATTTGTTTGGGACTTAAAATTCACCAGGGCTTTTTTTCTCAGGGAATAGGTTCAAGAACTCCGCCCTTCCGAGTCACCTCCCATCTCCGCCCCCAACCCACCTCTGAGCACTGTTCCTTGGCCCCACCCCTTACCCACTTCCCAGTACCACCCCTTTTAGAGAATACAGAACCAATTTGTAGTGCCAAGTATTTTGTATGGGACTTGTTAATGATAACAAAAATAGATCTAGCAACAATGGACACCCCAGTGACAATAGATCCATTGCAGCAACAAAGGACTCCCAACAGCCAGAATCAATAGACCGTGCAGCAGCCAGCAACAATAGACCCCTCCCTCAACAGTCAATCCCTCTCATTAACGACTGACAACCTTGCAACATAAGACCTCCCCAAAAACAATAGTCCCCCCATGCAATAATAGATCCTCTCAAGCAACAACATATTCCTCAGTAGCCAACATGAATAAACCCTACAGCAACCAACAACAAAGACCCCTCCCTCAACAGTAAATCCCTCCCATAAACAACTGACCCCCAGCAACATAAGCCCGACCCAGCAACAATAGATCCCCCATGCCCAACAGAAGACCTCCCCAGCAACAACAGATCCCCTTCCTCTGAAAAAATAGACCCACTCCAGCAACTAGGGATGAGCTTCGAGTTCGAGTCGAACTCATGTTCGACTCGAACATTGCCTGTTCACCGAACAGCGAACTATTTGGGGTGTTTGCAGCAAGTTCGTGTGAACTTTAGAACCCTGTTAAAGTCTGTGGGACTCGAAACGTTTGAAATCTAAAGTGCTAATTTTAAAGGCTAATATGCAAGTTATTGTAATAACAAGTGTTTGGGGAGCCGGGTCCTGCCCCAGGGGACATGTAGCAATGCAAAAAAAAGTTTTAAAAACTGCAGTTTTTTTGGCAGCAGTGATTTTAATAATTCCTTTAAGTGAAACAATAAAAGTGAAATATTCCTTTAAATTTGGTACCTGGGGTGGGGGTTGTATAGTATGCCTGTAAAGTAGCACTTGTTTCCCATGCTTAGAGCTGTCTCTGCACAAAGTGTAATTTCTGAAGGAAAAAAAGTAATTTAAAATCACTTGCGGCTATAATGAATTGTCGGCTCCCGGCAATACAGAGAAAAGTCATTCATAAAAAAAAATGTGTGGGGGTCCGCGGCAAATTTGGGGTGGAGTTCCCCTTAAAATCCATAGCAGACCTCAAGGGTCTGGAATGGATATTTTGGGGGAACCCCACATAATTTTTTTGAAATTTGACACAGGGTTCCCCTTAATATCCATACTAGACTCGAAGGGCCTGGTAATTGAATTTGGGGGGACCCCCACACATTCTTTTTTTATGTATTGCTGGTATCCGACAATTCATTATAGCCACGAGTGATTCCTTCAGAAATTACACTTTGTGCAGGGACAGTTCTAAGCACAGGAAACAAGCACTAATTTACAGGCATACTATACACCCCCCTAGGTACGAAATTTAAAGGAATATTTCATTTTTATTGTTTCACTTTAAGCATTATTAAAATCACTGCTCCTGAAAAAACAGCCATTTTTTAAAACTTTTTTTGCATTGATACATGTCCCCTGGGGCAGGACCCGGGTCCCCAAACACTCCCCTGGGGCAGGACCCAGGTCCCCAAACACTCCCCTGGGGCAGGACCCGGGTCCCCAAACACTTTTTAGGACAATAACTTGCATATTAGCCTTTAAAATGAGTACTTTAGATTTCAAACGTTCGAGTCCCATATAGTGATGAGCGGAATACGCCATATTCGATTTCGCAATATTTCGCGAATATTTCAAAGAATATTCGTGATATTTTATAAAAAAAAAAAAATTCGAAATTTCGCCAATGCGAAATTTCGCTATTTTTTTTTGTGTGACTTTTAATATCGAATATTCGTGATATTTTATAAAAAAAAATAAAAAAAATTGCGAAATTTCGCAATTTTTTTTTTGTGTGACTTTTAATATCGAATATTCGTGATATTTTATTAAAAAAAAAAAAAAAAATTGCGAAATTTCGCTATTTTTTTTGGATAAAATATCACGAATATTCGATATTTACGAATATTCGCTATATATTATAAAAAAAAATTGCGAAATTTCGCTAATGCGAAATTTCGCTAGTGCGAATGCGAAAATGATTGTGAATTTGATTGCGAAATTTGAAAAATACGAATATTCGAAATAGCGAATATTCGCCGCGATATTCGAGTTATTCGCGAATACTCGAATATGCAATATTCGTAGCGAATATTCGCAATGCGAATATTCGTGAGCAACACTAGTCCCATAGACTTTAACAGGGTTCTAAAGTTCACAGGAACTTTTGGTCTGTTCGCAGGTTCTGGTGCGAACCGAACCCAGGGGTGTTCAGTAGTGTTGAGCAGAATATGCCATATTCGATTTTGCGATATATCTCGAATATATAGTCGAATATTCGAGATATATTCGCTAAATGCGAATATTCGCGATATTTTTTGGAAATGAAATGATTGCGAAATTTCGCTATTGCGAATGCGAAATTTTGAGAAATGCGGAAGGAGCACTCTGATTGGCTCAGAATATTCGTGATATTTTATAATACAAAATAATTGCGAAATTTCGAGAAATGCGGAATGGAGCACTCTGATTGGCTCAGAATATTCGTGATATATTACAATACAAAATAATTGCGAAATTTCGAGAAATGCGGAATGGAGCACTCTGATTGGCTCAGAATATTCGTGATATTTTATAATACAAAATAATTGCGAAATTTCCAGAAATGCGGAATGGAGCACTCTGATTGGCTCAGAATATTCGTGATATATTACAATACAAAATAATTGCGAATATTCGGCAAATGCGGAAGGAGCACTCTGATTTGCTCAGAATATTCGTGATATTTTATAATACAAAATAATTGCGAAATTTCCAGAAATGCGGAATGGAGCACTCTGATTGGCTCAGAATATTCGTGATATTTTATAATACAAAATAATTGCGAATATTCGGCAAATGCGGAAGGAGCACTCTGATTGGCTCAGAATATTCTTGATATTTTATCGTAATTTCGCAAAAATGCGATTGCGATATTTATTGTGGAATTTCGATACATGCTTTAGGAGCGCTCTGATTGGCTCATTCTGAAATCGAATATTCGAGATATTTTATCGAAATTTCACAAAATGCGAATGAGAAATTAATTGCGGAATTTCGACAGTAACACTCTGAAATCGAATATATGTGTTATTTTAGCTAAAAACAATATTGCGAATTTCTCGATCGCGCATGCGGGGCGGAGTAAATAATCACGCAATATTCCGATTGCCGAATATTCGCATTGCGAATATTCGGCAATATAAAACGATCGCTTCAGCTACTCGGACCAAGGTCTCTAATCATAACAGCAATGCTTTTAGACGTCGATGGGGATCTCTAGGATGTGATCTGTTCTAAAAAAAAAATATGAAAAAATACGAATATTCGAAATAGCGAATATTCACCGCGAAATTCGGAATATATCGCGAATACTCGAATATGCCATATTCGAGCCGAATATTCGCAATACGAATATTCGTGAGCAACACTAGTGTTCAGCTCATCCCTACCAGCAACAATAGATTCTTAAGCAGCAAGCATCAATAGACCCTCCAGTACACCCCGACACCCCTTCCCATTACATACATTCAGTTCTGAAGGTGCCGGAACTGCGTTCCGCCGCGTTCCTGCTGAAAAAAAGCCCTGGTATTCACATATTTTGTGCCCTTCTGTTAACATTTTAATGCATTTTATTCAGATTTTTTTTTTTTAGACAATGTTAAGCTGCAGTCCTCTGATAAATGTCCCCATCTTAGCTAAAAGCTCAGCAGGTTTTAAATCAATGCCTGTAATCTCAAACTCTTTGGTTGGATTTTTTATTAAATTCATAGCACACATTGTACAGGTCAATAGAGTGACCACATTTCAGCGGGTGCCGATGCCAAATGCATTGACTGCTAAAAGTGCCTCCATATGGTCTGTCATGCAACAGAGACCAGCAGGGCAAATGTCAGCAGAATTACTGTATATATACACAGATGAATTTAAAATATCCAGATGAAGACACGTTGTATAAAAAATATACTCAACAAAGCCGCTTCTATATTACGACTGAAGGTCATCAAGCCGGAGGAAGTACAAGGTGATCACTTTAATGATTGCAAAGAGCTGTAGATAAATGTTTACTATACTTTACAGAGATGACGGGAGCTTTGCCTGCCTTAAGAAAATAACAAGGGAAGACCAGAGTTGAAGGAGATACCTAAAGAGCAGCCATTCCTTTCTGCCTGGATAAAACATATAAACGTTGGTTCTGTCCTTGTAGGGAAAACACGGTCCTGAAAGTTAATCACGTATGATGTTAAAGAGTTAAAGCGGAAACTTGATATAAAAAAATAAAAAAAAGATTGTTCTTTAGCAAACAACAAATGGCTAGATTCGCGTGGAGCGGCGTAATTTTGTGCGGGCGTAGCGCATCTCATATACGCTACGCCGCCGTAAATTAGAGAGGCAAGTGCTGTATCCACAAAGCTAATTTACGCCGGCGTAAGCCCGCCAAATTCAAATGTGTTTGATGTGGGCGTGTTTTATTTAAATTAAGTGTGACCCCCACGTAAATGAATTTTTTTTACTAACGTCGAATTTTTTTCACGTTTTACATCGTTTGTATCTTACCAAACGGCGTATCTGTATCTTACCAAACGGCGGCCAGCGTAAATAGGCAGCTAAGACACGACGGCGTAGGAGACTTACGCCGGTCGTATCTTAGCAACATTTAAGCGTATCTCACTTTGAAAATACGCTTAAAGATATGACGGCGCAGATTCTGAGTTACGACGGCGTATCTACTGATACGCCGTCGTAACTCTTTATGAATCTGGCCCATAGTACATTCCATACCGGGCCTATTTTGGCACTTCTCTCCTACATGCAAAAATCATAATTTTTTTTGCTAGAAAATTACTCAGAACCCCCAAACACTATATATATGTTTTTTTTTTTTAACCAGACACCCTAGGGAAAAAAAATGGCGCTCATTGCAACTTTTTATCTCACACAGTATTTGCGTAATCATTTTTCAAACGCCTTTTTTTGGGGAAAGAAACGGTTTCCTGAATTAAAAAATAACAAAACAGTAAAGTTAGCCCAATTTTTTTGTATAATGTGAAAGATGAAGTTACGCCGAGTAAATAGGTACCTAACATGTCACGCTTTAAAATTGCGCACACTCATGGAATGGCGCCAAACCTCAGTACTTAAAAATCTTTATAGGTGTTGCTTATTTTTTTTTTACAGGTTACCAGTTCAGAGTTACAGAGGAGGTCTAGTGCTAGAATTGTTGCTGGCGCTCTAACGCACGCGGAGATACCTCACATGTGTGGTTTGAATGGCGTTTACATATGTGGGCGGGACTTACGTGTGCGTTCGCTTTTGAGCGTGAGCTACTGGGGATAGGGGCGTTTAAAAAATAAATAAATATTATTTTATTTTTTATTTTACTTAATTTATTTTATTTTTACACTTTAAATGTTTTTATCACTTTTATTTCTATTACAAGGAATGTAAACATCCCTTGTAATAGGAATGGTTCGTGACAGGCACTCTTTATGGAGAGATGTGGGGTCAATAAGACCCCACATCTCTCTTCCAGGCTGATAAGCATTAGATTGTGAAAAAAAAAAATTCTCAGATCTCATGCTTTCAGCCGCGATTGCGGCTATATTTACATTCCGGTACCTGGGTGTGACGTCATCACATCGTGCCCAGACCCCCGACGATCGTAGAGATGACTGGTGACCATCTGTTCACCAGTCATCTCTATGCCTCCCATCCGGCACCGCTAGATCGTTTCTCCGGGTCTCCGATGGCACGGGAGAGCCCGGAGAAGCACCGGATGGCGGCAGGAGGGGGGGTGGCCACTCCCGTTGCCTATAAGAACGATCAAGAGGCGAAACTGCCGCTATGATCATTCTTGTGGTGCACAGAATCGCCGGCGCAATTCTTGTGCGCAAAAACGGCGAAAGGGTTACTTTAAAACTTGTTGTTAGAGAACTTCAATAAAGATTGTGATTGTCCCCGCTGCCTTCATGAAAAATCCGCAGACAAGATACTGACAGCCGCTCGGGTGTTTGAGGCTTCATTGTGACCTAAAAAAAGAGTTTTAGTTGGAATCTCGGGGTCAGGCGGCCTCCGTGCTGCATGCATTTCTGTCACCTCCCTGTCACAGCTCCCTTAGCCGTGTCACAAAATTTTGATTGTCTGTTGAATTCCTGAGACAATAATGTTGAAAAGATAAATTCTTTAAAAAAAAAGAGCTTTTTCCATCTGTCAAATGACACTCGAGCGCCTCGGTTCCCCTTCTCTAATGCAAGCTAAACTGTGACACTATAAAAGGACAACTAGAAATTAAAACTCGGCAAGAAAATAAATATCGTTTGTGCAAAGCGAGCGCTTGAGTTTTTTTGTTTTTTTTTTACACCAAAACAAATCTGGATGCCCCAATCCAATTTTGCAACTTTGACATAAGCGGCCCCTGGTGCTCAAACGTTTTGGGGGGGGGGGGGGCACAGCCTCACTGTGCCCATCAAATGCAGTCACTGGGCCCATCAAACGCAGCCACTCTGACATGCCATCAAACACAGCCACTGTGCCCATCAATTGTCGCTACTGTGCCCTTTAATTGTCGCTACTGTGCCCTTTAATTGTCGCCACTGTGCCCTGTAATTTTTGCCACTGTGCCCTTTAATTGTCGCCACTTTGCCCTTTAATTGTCGCCACTGTGTCAATTGTCGCCACTGTGTCAATTGTCGCCACTGTGCCCTGTAATTGTCACCACTGTGCCAATTGTCGCCACTGTGCCCTTTAATTCTTGCCACTGTGCGCTTTAATTGTCGTCACTGTGCCCTGTAATTGTCGCCACTGTGCCCTGTAGTTGTTGCCACTGTGCCCTTAAAATTCTCGCCACTGTGCGCTTTAATTGTCGCCACTGTGCCCTTAAAATTCTCGCCACTGTGCGCTTTAATTGTCGCCACTGTGCCCTCTAATTGTCGCCACTGTGCCCTCTAATTGTTGCCACTGTGCCAATTGTCGCCACTGTGCCAATTGTCGCCACTGTGGCCTTTAATTCTCGCCACTGTGCGCTTTAATTGTCGCCACTGTGCCCTTTAATTCTCGCCACTGTGCCCTTTAATTCTCGCCACTGTGCCAATTGTCGCTACTGTGCCCTTTAATTGTCGCCACTGTGCCTTGTAATTGTTTCCACTGTGCCCTGTAATTGTCACCACTGTGCCCTGTAATTGTCACCACTGTGCCCTGTAATTTTTGACACTGTTCCCTGTAATTGTCACCATTGTGCCAATTGTCGCTACTGTGCCTTTTAATTGTTGCCACTGTGCCCTGTTATTGTCACCACTGTGCCCTTTAATTGTCGCCACTGTGCCCTGTAATTGTCGCCACTGTGCCCTGTAATTGTCGCCACTGTGCCCTGTAATTGTCGCCACTGTGCCCTGTAAAATGCCCCCCCCCCGCCCGGCACTTACCTTTCTTGGGTCGGCCATCCTCCTTCCATGGTCCCTCGATGTCTTCTCCCGCCCTCGATGACACTTCAGCCAATCAGGTTAGAACCGGTGAAGCTGATTGGCTGAGGCGCCTGTCAGTCTTATCCAAGGAACGCACCCCCTGTGCGTCCCTTGGATATGTATTATTCAGTGGCGGTGCAGGAGCGAGAGGGGGCGGCGCTCCGGCGCCCTCTATGGGGTATGAGAAATGGCCCTACCCACACAGGATATTGCACTTTACCTGTAGATAAATCAGAGGACAAGAAGAGTGGGATTGATAATAAAGTTGGTGGTGCCTCCACTCAGGACGGGCCTGGGAAATTAATCAGTAATCTAATCAAAGTAATTGGAATGCAGAGGAACTACTGCAACCAGCATATGAAAATGAACTATAAATATGTAGATTCACACCAGTATGGATATAATACAGGCTTTATATAAGAAGAGAGTGATAATAGTATATATATTCAATTAGGGAGGAGCCCGATGTTTGAGTCGAACGTAAGTTAGCCTGTTTTTTTCTTCGGTCCGGCGGCGCAAGATTTACATGGCTGGAAATTTGTATATTTAATTTTTTTAACCACTTCATTACTGGGCACTTAAACCCCCTTCGTGCCCAGACCAATTTTCAGCTTTCAGCGCTGATGCATTTTCAATGACAATTGCGCGGTCATACAACACTGTACCCAAATTATATTTTTATCATATTTTCCCCACAAATAGAGCTTTCTTTTGGTGGTATTTGATCATCTCTGCGATTTTTATTTGTTGCGCTATAAACAAAAAAAGGCAGATGTTTTCTTTTTTTTTAATAATAATATCCTGTTTAAAAAAAAAAAAAAAAAAATTTCCTTGGTTTAGGCCGATAAGTACTCTTCTACATATTTTTGTTAAAAAAAAAGCAATAAGCATATATTGATTGGTTTGCGCAAAAGTTATAGCGCCTACTACATACTGTAGGCAGGGGCGTTGCTAGGTGGCAAAAAGACCAGGGGCTTCAGCCCGAAGCCAGCCCGGGGGGGGGGGGGGGGTGCGGGCGCGGTGGAGTGGTGCTGTGTACATGTCAGTGTGTGTGTATCAGTAGGTGTGTGTGCGTGTGTGTCAGTAGGTGTGTGTGTGTGTGTGTCAGTAGGATTGTGTGTCAATACATACACACACTGACATGTCTTGAGTTCTATGGTACAGGCCAGTCTAAGGTTCCATGGTCCCGGTCAACCTTAAGGTCTATGGTGCCAGCCACTCAGTTATTCTTATTCTATGTTGTCAGTTGGTCTTCCCTAGGGTGGCACAGTACTTGTATATCCTGATGTTCTCTGTTTTGCAAGGTGTAGACCAAGGCTAGTCACATATAGTACAGATTGAATTGCCTAAGTACCCTCAATCTTGCAGGAGAAGGGAAGCCTTTGATGGAAGCTGCCATTTCAGCAACCCACAACCTAACTGCTACAAATCCTAGATCCACAGTTGGCCTTCCAACCATCCCATGGCCAAAGCTCCCTTTCCCTCCTAACCCACACACTGCACACTGACCACTAACCCACACAGCACCACACTGACCACTAACCCACACAGCACCACACTGACCACTAACCCACACACTGCACACTGACCACTAACCCACACAGCACCACACTGACCACTAACCCACACACTGCACACTGACCACTAACCCACACTGACCACTAACCCACACACTGCACACTGACCACTAACCCACACAGCACCACACTGACCACTAACCCACACACTGCACACTGACCACTAACCCACACTGACCACTAACCCACACACTGCACACTGACCACTAACCCACACTGACCACTAACCCACACACTGCACACTGACCACTAACCCACACAGCACCACACTGACCACTAACCCACACACTGCACACTGACCACTAACCCACACTGACCACTAACCCACACACTGCACACTGACCACTAACCCACACAGCACCACACTGAACACTAACCTGTGACCTTAGAAAAAAAGAAGCCCTAAGGCAAATGCTACGCTAGTTTAAGAGGATAATAAAAAAAAATGATGATAAAGTGTATAAGAAAGCAGCTGGCATTTACGTTCACTACAAAAAATTTTTTAGGACAGATAGCAAAACATGGAAAGAGTGCAGCGCTATGTGGTTAAAACCACGTGTGAAATAAATGTTATATCTTGAAGTGTAAACCAATGATATGTGAAAAATGTATTAAAAGAAAAACTAATGCAGAGTCCAAAAAGAACATAACATCTGTGAAGTTAATTCCAAAAGCAAATCCATGAAGGGTTAACTCCCCAAAAACACACATTGCTTGCCAAGAAAGTGAAGATAAAGTTTGGTGAATAACAAGTCCCAAAACAAACCAGGGTATTGCCCGAGAATTTTGGGACTTGTTATTCACCAAACTTTATCTTCACTTTCTTGGCAAGCAATGTGTCTTTTTGGGGAGTTAACCCTTCATGGATTTGCTTTTGGAATTAACTTCACAGATGTTATGTTCTTTTTGGACTCTGCATTAGTTTTTCTTTTAATACATTTTTCACATATCATTGGTTTACACTTCAAGATATAACATTTATTTCACACGTGGTTTTAACCACATAGCGCTGCACTCTTTCCATGTTTTAACACAGGTGACCTATCTGACCCCCTGACACACACACTGATCCACCTGACTCCTACATTCTGCATTACTCACATTACACTGACCCCCGACATAGACAATGCCCCCCCCCCCAAACAGACACTGACCCCCGACATAGAAACGGACCCCCCCCACACACACCCAGACACTGACCCCCCCCACACACTGACCCCCGACATAGACACTGACCCCCCCCCACACACACCCAGACACTGACCCCCGACATAGACACTGACCCCCCCCCACACACATCCAGACACTGACCCCCGACATAGATACTGACCCCCCCCCCCCCACACACACCCAGACACTGACCCCCGACATAGATACTGACCCCCCCCCCACACACCCAGACACTGACCACCTACATTAAGCGTCCTCCTACTTTCTGCACTACTCACACCCCCCTCCCCACAGCTCTGTGCAAATACGTCCTCCTTACCTCTGTTTTTATCTCGACTCCCCGCCATCCATCTGCAGCCCGCTCCATGGTGCAAGATGCTGCACCTCCATGATCTTCTCTACCAAACCGTAGCTCCGCTAGACACCCCGCCGCCGAGATGACAGAGTGCAGAGGGACACATCGCCGCCGAGGGACATAGTACAGAGGGACACACTGGCGCCGAGGGACACACCGCCACAGAGGGACACAAAAGCGGAGGGGAAGATCGAAGCCCGGGCGGCTCAAACAGTGCTCATCTCCCGCCATTGCCGCCAACATGTTCCATATTTCCCGTCGCACTGTGATTGGGCGTATAGCGGTCATGTGCGGAGGCGGGACTTCTAGACGATCGCAGACAGGCCAGCCCCACGCCGCACATGACCCCCATACACCCAATCACAGGGCGCTGGACTGGACACGTCACCAAACATGGCGGGCGAGATCAGGTCCCTGCTCGCCGGCATTGACTCGGGGCTCCTAATTAAAAACTGTATGCCCGAGACTCGGGGCTTTTCGGCGGCACATTCGGGGCTCCAGCCTCCTTAGCCCACCCCTAACGACGCCTCTGACTGTAGGGGATAGATTTATGATTTATTTTTTACTAGTAATGGCGGCGATCTGCGATTTTTTTTTTTGTCAGGCCTGCGATATTGTGAGGGACATATCGGACATCTTTGACACAATTTTGGGACAATTCACATTTATACAGCGATCAGTGCTATAAATATGCACAAATTACTGTATAAATGTGACTGGCAGGGAAGGGGTTAACACTAGGGGGTGAGGAAGGGGTTAAATGTATTCCTTGGGTGTGTTCTAACTGTGTGGGGGGAGGAGACTGATTGAGGGAGATGACCGATGCTGTGTCCCTATGTTGGAAGAGGGCTTCCAGATTCCGATAAGCCCGCCTCCCACATACCCCTACAACCACCGGGCAAGGGCTGTGGTGGGGATGAGGCCCTTGTCCCCATCAAAATGGGGACAAGGTGCTTTGGGGTGGGCGGTACAGAGCCCCCCTTCCCCAAAGCACCCATCCCCCCATGTTGAGAGCATGTGGCCTGGTATGGTTCAGGAGGGGGGGTGCTCTTTGGTCCTCCTTCTTTTCTTGTGGCCTGCCAGGTCGCATGCTCGGATAAGGGTATGTATAGATATTTGGGGGGACCCCTACACCATTTTTTTCCATTGGTGCCATCGCATTAGTGCCCATCAGTGACGCCTCATCAGTGCCCATCAGTGCTACCTATTAGTGCCCACCAGTGCCACCTATCAGTGCCCACCAGTTCCACATATCAGTGCAGCCTCATCAGTGCCCACCAGTGGCGGCTCATTAAAGCCAATCAGTACCCATCAGTGCCGCCTATCAAAACCCTTCAGTGCTGCCTATTATTGCCCTTCAGTGCCACCTGAGTGCCCATCAGTGTTGCCTATTAGTGTGCCTATCAGGAAGAGGTGAGTGTAAACACACCTTCCCCATTCTTCTGTGTGGCAGTGACACCGATTGTCTGTTCCCTGATATAGGGAACGGCGATCAGTGACGCCACGCCTAAACTCCTTAGCGCCACCTAATGGTTAACCCCATTCACTCCCAGTGTCATTGTCACAGTAATCAATGCATTTTTATAATACTTTTCGCAGTGAAAATGACAATGGTCCCAAAAATGTGTCAAAGGTGTCCGATATGTCTGCCATAATGTCGCAATCACAAAAAAAAAAAAAAAAACGCTGATCACTGCCATTGCTATTAAAAAAAAAATAATAATTATAAAAATGCCATAAATCTATCCCCTATTTTGTAAACGCTATAAATTTTGCACAAACCAATAGATAAACGCTCATTGCGATTTTTTTATCCAAAAATAGCTAGAAGAATATGTATCGGTCTAAACTGAGAACAAAATATTTTTTTATATCTTTTTTGGGGATATTTATTATAGCAAAGAGTAAAAAATATTGTTTTTTTTTTCAAAATTGTTGCTCTTTTTTTTTGTTTATAGCGCAAAAAAAAACGCAGAGGTGATCAAATACCACCAAAAGAAAGCTCTATTTGTGGCAAAAAAAGACGCCAATTTTGTTTGGGAGCCACGTCGCACGACCGCGCAAGTGTCAGTTAAAGAGACGCAGTGCCGAATCGCAAAAAGGGGCAAGGTCCTTAACCTGCATAATGGTCCGGGTCTTAAGTGGTTAAGCCTATGATCCAGACATGACCGCAGAAGCCTAACCTAGCTTTAGCCTATGCTGGTTATCAAGCCCTTAGCTGTAGCCAGATATAGAATCCCTGACCAGCAGATACAGCATACATGGCGACCATATCAAGAAGGTTTAATTGGCCGTACATACAATCTGAAATCACCAAAGATTTCTTCAAAGTGTTAAAAAAAATGTAAATGAAAAGCCAACAGCAAACAAAGGCCCCGTTTTTTTTTTTGCCCTTCGGGACTCTGGCTTGTGTGATATTTTATGATGATACCTTCCGAAAATATTAAAGTTACTTACTGTGTTCCCCACCACTATTTCTAATTTGTTGTCTTTACATATACCAACCAATGTGTAACATTGTATCCAAGCACAAGATGTTCACAATATGACCTTGAACATGATACAAAACATCTTGTACTTTCCTCCAGGCTACGGCAACGTTCCTCCTACCTGTCCATGAAAAGGCGAAATTCTGTTCTTATTCCCCAATGAGTCTTTAGCACTTTTTCCGGTACTAAAGGTTTTCATGGTACATCTAAAACCCAAGATACGTTTTCTGATTAAATTGTTCAGATTTATAACTCAATCTGTTTTACTAGGGAGGGCAGAGAGATCGGAACCCTAAAATCGGCCCTCATTTTCCTCGCCAGATTAAAGGTAAACACCGCTGAGGATTTGATTTAACCTCTCTCGGTCTCCCATCTTTTGCATAAAACCGGCTGCTGCCAACTGCATGCTAATGTGCGATTATTCTAATGTATTAAAGAGGCAAGGGCCAAAAAAACGTCTTCTACCTTTTTTAAATTAGTATATGCAGCATATGAACACAACAAAGAAGTGTTATATAAAAAGTTGCTTGGAAACTAACATCAAAATCCAGGATTACCATAATAACCGATTCCCATCACCCCTAGTTTTACCCCACATGGCCCAACCACACTTCAAACAAGTAGAATAAAATGAAACAAAATATAATTATAATAATTATATATATATATATATATATATATATATATATATATATATATACACACACACACACATACATACATTATATATATATATATATATATACACACACGCACACACTAGTTTTATTATATAATAATATTTTTATATATATATATATATATATATATATATATATATACAGGGCTTTTTTTCAGGGGGAACTTGGAGGAACTCAGTTCCACCACCTCTGGCTCAGACCCTTTGGTGCCTGCTCCCCACAATTACTTGTAAACACAGAAGTCTGGTTTTTGTGTTTACAAGAGACAGCTCTGCACTCTGTGTGTAACCCCCTGAACTCTGCATTCTGTATGTAATGCAATCCTGGTATTTATTGCCCCTTTAAGACCCTTCTACTGTTTGTGAAATCTGAACAGGGTCGTGGTTGAGTTCCTGCACCTATTTTCTGAGAAAAAAAGCTCTGTATATATATACACACACACACATATATATATCATATAATAATAATAGTAAGAATAGTACAATTAATATTAATACTATAGTATTAAAACATATTTATACATGTACCATATACAAAAATAAATTAATAATATTCAAAAATATAATATAACAAGAAAATAATATTAATAAGAATTAATAAATAATATTATAATATAATATAACAGGAAAATAATATTAATAAGAATTAATAAATAATGTTAATAAGAATATATTTTGTATATGTTTATGTGTATATATAATATTAATAATAGTAAGAATAGTACAAATAATAATAATACTATAATATTAAAACATATTTATTAATACCATATACAAAAATAAATTAATAATATTTAAAAATATAATATAACAAGAAAAATAATATTAATAAGAATATGATTTTTTTTTCCCCAAGTCCAGTAAGTCAAAAGAGTACAGGGTTAGAACAGCACACCCCAGTGGAAAAGGGAGGAAGGGCAACAGGGGAAGTGAAAAGGAGGAGAGAGAACTATCTTTTTTTCATTTTTTTTTTGGGGGGGGGGGGGGGGGAGTGGGGAAATGACAGATAGGCATCCAAGGGAAATGTAATTTCGGATTATTTTTCTTAAGACAAATGTAATGGTGTATCTAACAAAAGATAAGAATGTATAATTATGTACGAAATGTAACAAGTAAAATAAAAAATTTTGATTATAAAAAAAAAAAATAATAATATGAAAATGAAATAATAATAATAATAATAATAATATAAAAAATAAATAATAATAATAATAATATTATAGAAAAAAATATAATGTAATGTATATATAGCAATTGGGGGTCCTTACTCCTTACGTCAAGTAGGGTGACCACATTTCCAAACTACCATTCAGGGACACCCTCCCTTCCAAAAATCAGCTTGTGCTGTAACGAATCACAGCACAGTGATTGGACACAAGAGGCGAAATTTATGATTTCTCCAATCACAAGCAGGGGGCGGGGACTGTGCTCTTCCAGGCATTCCCGGCCAGGGAAAGTACTGTCAGTAAGTAAAGCGGTGATGTGGTGGCCTTTTTTGGGGGCATCAGATTGGCCCGGGGGGGGGGGGGGGGGGGGGCGGGGGGCTGTGTCAGTTTCATTCTGGGACAGCAGGAACTAGGAACAGACTGGAACCGTTCAGCAGACTGGACTGGAACTAGGAGCTCAGCCAGGTGCAGGCAGATGGACTGGAGCAGTAGACACACAAGTCCAGAGCAGGTGAACACTGGAGCAGGGTCAGATACAAGTAGGTTCGGCAACAGGCTGGCAGCAAGGTAGCAGGAGGAACAGGCAGGAACGTAGTCAACACAGGCCGAGGTCAGATGCAGACAGATAAACAGGGTAGTTAGAGCAAGCTGGGTAGGGTCAGCTGGAGCAGAGTGCAGGTAAACGATAATCAGAGGTCTCAGGTAACGCTGTAGACCGGACAGCACCGATTCAAGGAAGTAAGGCAGTTTAAATAGCCTATTGGGGTGGGACAGAGGAACGACCATAGCCACCATCTTGAATGCTGGCGTGCCCTTCCTGACAGTGGGACTCCGCTTTAACCTTACTTCCATGTGATGAGCGAAACAAATGTTCTATAAAACTCAGCTTTGTCAAAATGTTGGCATTTGTTCTTGTGTTCATTGAGATATTGATTAGAATCTTACTTTTCAAAAGAGATGTACTTATTTATGCTGATCAGTGTGTGTATATATATATATATGTATATACAGTACAGACCAAAAGTTTGGATACGCCATCTCATTCAAAGAGTTTTCTTTATTTTCATGGCTATAAAACTTGTAGAGTCACACTGGAGGTATCAAAACTATGAATTACCGGTAACACATGTAGAGTTATACATTTCATAGTCATGAAAATAAAGAAAACGTTTTGAATGAGAATGTGTGTCCAAACATTTGGTCTGTAATACATATATATATATATATATATATATATACTGTATATATATATATATATATATGCGAGTATACTGATCTGCGTGGTCTTCCATCTCTATCAGTCTCATATTTCACCATGAAGTATAGCCGTGTTATAAGGCCAAGGCAAAAGCCTGAATCTCTCATGGAGTTCTCCATTATAATAGGGGAATCGTGATTAAGGATTGTGTGGCAGCATCTAATTAGAGATGGCGCTGGTCAGTTTTACAATGGCTCATTAGGGAGGCGTTTGGCTTTTGTTTTACATTAATTACAACGACTTGCGAGTTTTCGAGCCCCGTAGCGGCTTTGTGCATTAATCTAGATTAATTGGGGGTCTTTAAATGCCCATAGATTATGTGTGTGAGTCCTTACAGTGCCGAGCTCAAACTAATGGCTGACACCTGGCCCAGCGGGTGAGTAGTGGCAGCCGCGAAATAAACAACAACAGCCCTCAAATTTATTGTAGTTAACACAACCTAAATAGAAAAGCAACATTTGCAAACGATCCTGTCTTTACTACAACAGCGATTACGAAGGCTTCCATAGAAGGGTTGCATGATGTCAAAGACGTAACGGCCTCCTAGTTAGTCTGCTAGGTAAGTCTGTTCTTTGGCTTCACTGTAGAGTGGAGCAGTGATTGATTGTTTTTGTCTGTTCAGGGTTTCCTGTGCTGGGTGTTTGATTTCTCCCACATGTTTCTGGAAGAAGCTTCCGGACTATAGGTGAGGGAGATGCAGATGACAATTACGAATAGTTAGCATGCCCCAGTGATGTATATCGAGTTATAACTGTATTGATAATCGATATTCAATAATTCATATTGGTGAGGAAAGTTCCAAGAAAATCCGTTCAGTTCTCGTCAGGGCTGGACTGAGACAAAAATTTGGCCCTAGACTTCATCCAGACCGGCCCACATTAATTTTGCAAACAAGCATAAAAACAGTATATAAACTATACGCAAGTCCATTTTCATCGGTCCGTCGTCCTTCAGACCAAAGTTTGAAAACTTGTTTTAAACTGATGGACGCCTGACCATCGGTCCAAACCGATGGTTAGTATGCAAAAGCATCGGTCCAGAAACCCACGCATGCTCAGAATCAAGTCGACGCATCCTTGGAAGCATTGAACTTCATTTTTTTCAGCACGTCGTTGTGTTCTACATCACCGCGTTCTGACACGATCGGTTTTTGAACTGATGGTGTGTACGCACATCAGACCATCAGTCTGTGAACCGATGAAAACGGTCCGACGGACCATTCTCACCGGGTTGGACCGATCGTGTGTATGTGGCCTCAGGTTACCGGCGTATAAGACGACCCCCGACTTGTAAGAAGAATTTCAGGGGTTTAAAAGTCGTCTTATACGCCAGAAAATACGCTACATGTTTGGAAAGCTCTATGTGAGCGGATCGCTCCTTGGAAAGGAAAGATAGTCCCCTAGGGGGTTGTTGTCCCTAGGAGAGAGAGAGCTTCTGAGACAGGAGATTGCAGTCTGGTCCTCAACAGAAGCTGGGCTGAAGGCATGGGAAAGAAAGTATTGTATTGGCTGGATAGCACTGTCCTGATCTACAGTAACAAACCTAGACAACATTTAAAAAAAGCAGAGACATCACCTTACCGACAAAGTGGCGTATAGTCAAAGCTAGTCAAGCTTCCCAGTAGCAAACTATGGATGTGAAAGTTGGACCATAAGGAAGGCAGAACGCCGAAGAATAGATGGTTTTGAACTATGGTGGTGGAGAAGACCCTTGGAAGTCCCTTGGATGGCAAGAAGGTCAAACCAGTCAATCCTGAAGGAAACCAACCCTGAATATTCCCTGGAAGGACAGATCCTGAAGCTGAATTTCGCACATTTTGGCCACCCAATGTGAAGAGAGAACTCATTGGAAAAGATCCTGATGCTGGGAAACATTGAAGGAAAAGGGAGAAGAGGATGACAGAAAACACAATGGATAGATAGCATCATCGAAATAATGAGCATGAAATTAGGCATGCTCTGGGAGGCTGTGGAGAACAGGGACGGGGCCGAGTGATACAGTGAGGGGCTATGGCCGCCGGCTGTATCATGGGAGTGCACCATGCAAGCTCGCTCTCATGAAGGGGGAGCCGAGACAGCTGCCGAGGGACCCCAGAAGACCAGGATCAGGTCCACTCTGTGCAAAACAAGCTGCACAGTGGAGGTAAGTATAACATGTTTGTTATTTAAAAAAAAAAATCCTTTACTTTTAATTCTATATACATTTTATGTATAATAAATATTTTTTTATATACATGTTTTGCACATTGTGTTATCAGTACCTCTAAAATCCAATTAACATTCCCCTCCCCTTCTAGGTGACCTTTGGTTTAGACCAGGGGTCTCCAAACATTCTAAACAAAGGGCTGGTGTATTGCCATTCAGACTCTTGGAGGGCCGGACTTTGGAAATGTTTCTGGCATCTGTGGGAGTAAACATCAGATATTATTAGGGGGAGGAATATTGCCCCATTAGTGGTGTCAGTGCGAGAAATGGTTCTCCATTGTTGGTGTCAGATAGCAGAATAGGGTCTTGTATCAGTGGGAGGGATATTGCCCCAAGGACCAGATAAAGGCAAGAAAAGGGCCGTAGCTGGCCCTCGGGCCACAGTTTGGAGACCACTGGTTTAGGCGGTAGTAGCAGCCGTAACCTTATGTTCACGTAGCTCAATGCTTTCACATTCTTTTTTTTTTTGTTTACAAACTTTTATTGTGAAAGGTAAGTGGTGGTACAGATCCGAAAAATTACAGTATATATATAGAAAAATGTGAGACATATACAAAGTCAGTCTGTGTACAAGGCCTAAGGCAAATCGTAAGGACCATATCTAGTTATACATGATAGGAGAAAACACCATGGAGAAATAAAACAGTAATATCTGGGATATGAGACATTTAAGGAGATTAGGTGGGATTAAAAAACTGTGAAGAGTGTTCGAACCAGGGAGACCATTTATTTTCGAATATGTGGGTGGTGTTTTGTAGGGTATGGAATATTTTTTCCATTAAGCATATATTGTTAATTCTAGATTTGAGTGGATCTATAGGTATCGTAGGAGATTTCCAATGGAACGCTATCAACCAGTGTATGGCAACGCATATTGTGTGTATCAGTCTCATATAACACGTGGGGAGACCTGTGATTGGGGAAAAAAGAAGGCAGTTATGTAATGTTAGGGAAATGTTTTTGTCTGAGATTATGGAAGCAAATTTCTCTAGCTATAGCCATATACTTTTAATTTTGTCGCAATACCAAAATGTGTGGGAAAATTAGCCCAAGGAATCACAGTTTCTGAAGCAAGACGGGGAGGACAAGGGGAATATTGAATGAAGTTTGGTGGGTGTATAGTACCATCTTGTAAATAGTTTCAAGGCCGTTTCTTTGATAGCAATGGAATTAGTGCACAGATGTAGATTATTTATACAATTGTTCCAATTAACTGTGGAGTATGTGAAATTCTCTTCTTGTTCCCATTTGATCATGTATGGGAGTTTGTTTACGTCTGGGTTGTGGATTAAGTGAGAGTAAAGTTCGGAGATGAAACCTCTTTTTCTGGGTGAGTTTAGACATAGATTTTCGTAAAGAGTTGGGGGTTGGGTGTTCAGGGTCTGGAAATGTGTATCGAAGAACTGTTTAATAAGGAGGAAATTGGAGAGTTCTGAATCTGGGGCATGATATTTTAATTTCAAGGTGGAGAAGGAGATAAAATTAGTGCCTATAATGAGCTTGGAAAGTGAGGTCAGGTTGTTGTTTATCCACCAAGTAAGATCTATAGGCTCACGAGCGTTAGGTGAGAATTTAGGGTCGCCCAAGAATGAGGCGTGTGGGGGGGATTTGGAGGTAAGGTTAAACTTATGGTTGTGTAGTTTCCATAGTTGGTATGAATGTGCAACTAATTGATTGCGGGCGGCCAAAGAGGGAATCGGAATTTTGTTCCCCCATAGTAAACCTGAGAGAGAATATGGTAAAATTGAAGCTCTCTCAAATTCAACCCATGGGAATCTAGAATTTGGTATATGCCATTGTGCTATTTGGGTCCACCTGGCGGATAAATAATATAACCAAAAGTCTGGGAGGCCGAAGCCTCCACATTTGTGGGATTTGTATAAAGTTGGTCTAGGTAAGCGTGGGTGGGAGTCTGACCATACAAATTTGTTAAATGCTTTCACATTCTATTATGGATGATGGTACTTGTTTAATTTATTATAACATTTTCTATTTGAGGCCATACTCCAAATTCTGTTACGAATTTCCGGATTTAAAAATGTATGAATTTTCAAATTTCAAATTTACGATTTTTCAAATTTAGAATTTACGAATTTTTGCATTTACGAATTTCGATTATAACAATTGACTGAAAAAAAAAAAAAAAAAAAAAAAACAACAAATTAAAATGAAAAAGAACAAATATTTTGTCAGTGCACATGTCTACTATCAATGCCCATCAGTGAAGGAGCAAAATGACCTGTTTGCAAAAATTTGGAAAAACAATACATATATTTTTTTCTTTCAAAATTGTCACTCTTTTTTGTTTCTTTAGTAGAAAATAAAAACCCCAGAGGTTTGTGTACAGTGTTGCATGACCGCGCAATTGTCATTCAAAGTGTAACAGCGCTGAAAGCTGAAAATTGTCCAGGGCAAGAAGGCCAATAGGCAGGGTTGCCCCATCAGGAAATATGGGGCCCGTTACACAGCTTCAGGCATGGGCCCCCTGGAGCAGAGAACTGGGGGGGGGGAGCTGCCACCTCAAATTTCAAATTGGGAAGCGGGGGGCTTCTGAAAATTGAGAAGTTGGGGGGGGTGTCGAAGAAAAGACAAGTATGGACAGCCGCACTTCAGAGAAAGTAAAATCCAAAATGCCCTTTATTAGGGTAAAAATTCTCTGAAGTGCGGCTGTCCATACTTGTCTTTTCTTTGTTTGCCTAAGTGCATTGCCAGCACCTGTTTGGTCTCTGGACGGACACTGATCACCTGGAGCTCACCTGGAGCGGTTGTCATTTCCATTTGTTTGGGGGGGGGGTCGTCACTAATTGAGAAAATTGAGACGCAGGAGGCGTGGAAATAAGAAAATAAGAAAAACATTATATATATATATATATATATATATATATAAAATTTATATAAAAAAAAATATATATATATATATATTTTTTTTATAAAAAAAGGGGGGGGGGTTGTCATCCAGAGGGGCCCTGGGGACCTCCAAGCCCCTGGGGACCTTTGACCATTGGCCCAGATTCACATACAATTAGATTCGCGTAGAGTATCAGAAATACTCTACGCCGCCGTATTTCACCTGGCACTACGTGGAATCCCGGTAGATTTTGTCCAGTAAACTACGGCGGCGTAGTGTATTTCTCCCGGCGAAAGCCATCTACGCGAGTAGGGGACGTGAAGCATTTAAAATAGGCGCGTTCCCGCGGCGATCGAACTGCGCATGCTCCGTTCAGAAATTTCCCGCCGTGCATTGCGCGAAATCACGTCGTTACGTCATTTTTTTTGAGTAGCGTCGTTTACGGACATTCCTATTCCCAAACGAGTTACGAAAAAAAAAAAAAAAAAAAAAATTAAATTTGACGCGGGAACGACGCCCATACTTAACATGGGCTACGCACCGTTAGACCAGCAAATAGTTGGTCTAACAGTACGTAGCAAAAAAATGACGTAAGCGATTGCGAAGGCCGCTCGTATCTTCGTGGATCGCCGTAAAAAGTAATTTGCATATCCCGACATTGAAAACGACGCGGACTCCTCCCAGCGGCCGCAAAACGTTTGCAGCGTAGATCCGAAGGCTTACGAAGACGTAAGCCTCTCGGATCGAAGCCCGAAGCCGCCGTATCATGGTTTGAGGATTCAAACTAGTGATACGGCGCGCGAAATTTGAAATTACTCCTGTCTAACACCAGTTAGACAGGCGTAATCGCTCTCTGAATGTGGGCCATTATATATATATATACATATATATATATATATATACATATATATATATATATATATATATATATATATATATAATAAAAACAACAAATAAATTATATATATATATTTACAAAAAAAGGGGAGGGTTGCCATCCGGGGGCCTTGGGGACTATGGGCCCTTTAATAAAAAGATATATTATTTATTTTTTTATAAAAAAAAAGAGGATGGGTTGCCTCTGAGCCCTTAATAATAATAATATGAAAAAAAAAAATGAAAGCAAATAAAAAGGGGGTTTCCATTCGGGCCCCTTACAGGTGTACTGCCTGTACCCCCCTGATGGCGGCCCTGCTGGTAGGCAAGGGGTTAAACAGAAAAATATTTTCAAAGTCTTAGGGTCCTTTCACACGGAGCGGACAGTTTTTCGGTCCGCTCCATGTGTGTCCGTGGGCTCAGCGGGGATCCCCGCTCAGCTGCCGGCGGACAGGGCGGTCCCCGCACACTGTGCAGGGACCGCCCTGTCTCTCCTCCGCTCTCACCTATGGGGAATCGGATGAATACGGACCGCGTGTCCGTATTCATCAGATCCGATCCGCCAGACGGAAGAAAAATAGGGTTTTCTTCCGTCCGAAAAACCGGATCCAGACGGACGCGGATCTTTGCGGACGTTAGCAGATGCATCATCCGCTAACGGGGCCCATTACGGTAAACGGACTTGTAAAAACGGACGAATGGAGGCGGGCGTCTGAAAGGGGCCTTAATAAAAGTAACCTTATATTACAACATTGTTTCAATGTTTGATTTGCGGTGTGTAATTCGTCTTGGTTTTATTTGGTTCCTTCGTGGCATTTACGCGCCGTCAATGTTTAATTACTCCAGTTCAGTAGAAATACGAACATTCCAGCCGCTCTTTTCTTGCAGTTTCTCGTTAGAAATCAAAACTAGTCTATGTGAAAGACATAAAAAAAAAAAAAAAAATGCCGTCAGCAGATTAGGCAATCCTCCAAAGCAATTACTGCCCGAGAAATGCCAATCAAACTTGTCAAATGAGCTCCTGAATTTCACAGGAATCGGCTCACCAAGCGGCACATTCCAAAATACGTTAAGATACAGGTATTGTTATATATAAATAATGCAACTGTAACCAATTACCTGATAGAGTGATATGGTAATTAGAGGAGCTCGTGATCGTTTGGTGGATGTCAGGCTGACGATAATTCCGGTGGATTGGAAGCTGTGAGGAACTGTGGAGGATGAAATGCGAAACGCGGCAATATGACGCCTGCCACGGGCTCTTCACACAAACACTAATATTAAAGGGAAACGCCAGACAAGCAGCTAAAGGCAAAGCGGAGCTTTACTCATACAGTAACAGTTTGATGAGCAGGGCTTTTTTTCAACAGGAACGTGGAGGAACACAGTTCTGGAACCTCTAGTGCTGCATGTACACTATATTACCAAAAGTATTGGGACGCCTGCCTTTACACGCACATGAACTTTAATGGCACCCCAGTCTTAGTCCGTAGGGTTCAATATTGAGTTGTCCCCGCCCTTTGCAGCTATAACAGCTTCACCTCTTCTGGGAAGGCCGTCCATAAGGTTTAGGAGGGTGTCTATGGGAATGTTTGAGCATTCTTCCAGAAGAGCATGTGTGAGGTCAGACACTGATGTTGGACGGGAACGTCTGGCTCACAGTCTCCGCTCTAATTCATCCCAAAGCTGTTCTATCGGGTTGAGGCCAGGACTCGCTCATCAATGTCTTTAGCTATAGCTGCTGACTTTTAATATATTACCTGTCCAGGGAGCCCACGATATCGGCACCCCAGCTGATCTTCGGATGGACTCTCGGTTGTTCTCTTGGCTGAAAGGACAGCTGATCCTATTGGACGCCTAGGAGGGAGGAGCTGCACGGCAGAAGTCGCCGTGATGCAGAGAGGACACAGGAGCCGCTGCCCGCCGCCCGTAGGAGCCTGTCATCAGCCGCCCGTAAGAGCCCGCAACTCGTTGCCTATAGGAGCCTGCAACCTGCCCATTGAAGCCCGCAACCCACTGCCCGTAGGGGCATGCAACCCGCCATTAGGAGCCTGAAACCTGCCGCCTGTAGGAGCCTGCAAACCACTGCCTGTAGGAGCCCGCAAACCGCTGCCCGTAGGAGCCCGAAACCCGCCCATAGGAGCCCGCAACCTTCTGCCCTTAGGAACTCGCAACCCGCCTATAGGAGCCTGTAAACCGCCGCCCATAGGAGCCTGCAACCTTCTGCCCATAGGAGCCCGCAACCCACTGCCCGTAAGAGCCCGCAACCCACCCATAGGAGCCTGCAACCCACTGCCCGTAGGAGCCCAAAACTAGCCCATAAGAGCGTGCAATCCGCCCATAGGAGCCTGCAACCTGCTACCCGTAGGAGCCCGCAGCCCGTCCATAAGAGCCTGCAATCTGCCCATAGGAGCCTGCAATCCGCCGCCCATAGGAGCCTGCAACCTGCTGCCCATAGAAGCGTGCGACCCTCCCATAGGAGCCCGCAACCCACTGCCTGTAAGAGCCCGCAACCCACCCACCCAACCTACTGCCCGTAGGAGCCCAAAACTAGCCCATAGGAGCCCGCAACCCGCCCATAGAAGCCTGCAACCCACCCCCCGTAAGAGCCCACAACCTGCCCAAAGGAGCCTGCAACCTGCCACCTGTGGGAGCCCGCAATCCGCTGCCCGTAGGAGCATGCAACTCTCCTATAGGAGCCAGCAACCCACTGCCCATAGGAACCTGCAACCTGCCCATAGGAGCCTGTAACTCGCCGCCCATAGGAGCCTGCAACCTTCTGCCCATAGGAGCCCGCAACCCGGCCATAGGACCCCCGCAACCTGCTGCCCGTAGGAGCCCGCAACCCAGCCACTGTCCACTATCCGTAGGAGTCTTCATCTGATGGGGTAAGTGCTGGGGTTTGGGGTGGTTGTTTGCCCTCCCTCAAAAACAAAAAAAAAACAGCCTTCACCAAAAATAATCCTCTAGTTCTTTAGATATTTGAGGGAACGCGGTGTGAATAATGTACCTTCTGTTCTAAGAAGGCTTTACTTGTACTGAAGCAATAAAGACATTGCAGGCTGAGAATGGAGAATTACTTCCAATTTCTTGAAGATTCTGCCAAACGGCAAATCTGATTCCCAGGTATTTTCCAATCTGTTATGTTCAGGAGGAGACGCTTGCAGATTAAGCGCTGGCCCCAATACAGAGAAGGTTTCCTGTTAGAAGTCGCACATTAGTGGGATGGATTTGGCAAGCCTTGTATTCCGATCTCTGCCCCCTTCTCCAGCTTGTTAGGTGTGATAATAGATCTGTCTGCGGGGAACGGCCATTGACAAGGATACAGAAAAGACGGTGTGAGGATCTTTGTTCTGATTCAGCCATCAGATGAGGAACATTTCTGCAGAACAATAAACAAGGGCAGGAATGGAGGGGAGAGGATGCCGGATATTAATTGCACAGAGGATTCTGAAGATGAAAATGAGACGACTCAACATTGCAGAGAAAGTATCTGAGATCTCCTGGATGAAGGAGTCTTCTCCAAATACACAATGCCCTTCCTGGGGAGCAGGAGGGACGCAGGCGAGAAACGATCAAGCACGGCAGATGTATTAATCTGTTGACAATGTCTAACTTAAAAGAGCATCTTATTAAAGTAAACTTGTCACATGCCTTGTATACTATAAATAGTCAGGAATTATGGGGTCCCGTACACAGCTTCAGGCATGGGCCCCCTGGAGCAGAGAATGGGGGGGGGGGTGCTGCTGCCTGAAATTGAAGGGGACCATGGGGACCTTTTGGCCTTTTAGAAAAAATAAATAAACCTCTGGGCCCTTTAATAAAAAATAAAATAAAAAAAAATATATATAAAAAAATAAAAAAAAGGGGTTGCCACCCGGGGGCCTGGGGACCTCTGGGTCCCTGGGGATCACTGGGCCCTTTAATAAAAAAAAATATATATATATGAAAAAAAAAGAAAAGAAAAATGTATCAGTTTTTTTTTATTTTATTTTTTTTTATAAAAAAAGGGGGGTTGCCATCCGGGCCCCTGGGGACATCTGGACCCTTTAATTAAAAATAAAAATATATATATAAAAAACAAAAAAAATGACGTTTATAAAAAAAAGGGGGGTTGCCACATGGGGCCCTGGGGACCTCTGGGCCCTTTAATAAAAAATATGGGCCGGACTCACATACTGTAGAGAGGCACATCTTTTTGCGAGCATAGCGTATCTACTTTACGCTACGCCGGCGCAACGTTGAGAGGCAAGCATGCTATTCACAAAGAATATGCGCTCAACGTTGCATCGGCGTAGCGTATAGTTGTCGGCGTAAGCCGATGTAAGTCAAAGTAGGTGGAAGCGGGCTGGAAGTGGGCGTGATATATTATAATGAAGCGTGACCCCATGCAAATGATGGGCTGAGCTTCAAAAAACGAACTGCGCATGCGTCGTCTCTTGGACTCATCCCAGTGCGCATGCTCACAGTAACATCGAAATAGCTGCCTAAGATACGTCAATACACTGCCTACGACGTGAATGTAACCTACGCCCAGCCCTATTCACGTAGTACCACGTAAACGACATAACATACGACGGCTGTTCCGACATCCATACCTTTGCATGGGTTGCGCCACCTATATGGTGGAATAACGTTACGCCAGATGTATGCCTTACGTAAGTACATTTGTGAATCGGCGTATCTCGGTCATTTACATATTCGACACGTAAATCAATGGAAGCGCCCCTTGCGGCCAGCATAAATATGCGCCCACGATACGCCGGCGTAGGCAAGTTACGTCGGGCGGAGGAAGCCTATTTTTCGACGTATGTAGCGTCGGGAATCGGCGTAAAGATATGACGGCGCACATTTGGACTTACGTCGGCGTATCTGGAGATACGTCGGCGTAAGTCTTTCGTGAATCCGGCCCCTTGGGACCTCTGGGCCCTTTAATAAAAAAAAATATATATATTAATTTTTTTGGATTTTTTTATAAAAATAAATAAAAAAAGTGGGGTTGGCATCCAGGGCACAGTGGCTGCGTTTGATGGCACAGTGGCGACAATTGATGGGCACAGTGGCTGCATTTGATGGCATTGCACAGTGGCAACAATTTTATGGCACAGTGGCGACAATTTTATGGCACAGTGGCTGCGTTTGATGGCACAGTGGCAGCAATTGATGGGCACAGTGGTGACAATTGATGGCACAGTGGCTGCGTTTGATGGCATGGCACAGTGGCGACAATTTAATGGCACAGTGGCTGCGTTTGAAGGGCACAGTGGCGGCAATTGATGGGCACAGTGGCGGCAATTGATGGGCACAGTGGCGGCAATTGATGGGCACAGTGGTGGCAATTGATGGGCACAGTGAGGCTGCAATTGATGGGGTTTTTTTGTTTGTTTGCATCCCCCCCCAAAAAAATTGGAGCATCAGCCACCACTGGTGCAAAGTTTATTATAAAACCTTCTTTGTTTCAGAATTTTTCCCATCCATACATGTCATGAACAGATTTATAATCTTCATAGCAGAATTTTTTTTTTATGTGCTAAGGGGGGAAATTTAGTACATTTAATAAACATTTTCCACGTTTTGTGAATGTTATGCTCCTGGAATTAACAACAACAGCCAGAGGCGATCACACAGGAAAATGTATGAATAGATTCACGGAATGTTACTGTATCATACTGCAAAAATGTAACCACTTCCATACCAGGCACTTACGCACCTTCCCGCCCAAGCCAATTTTCAGCTTTCAGCACTGTCGCAATTTGAATGACAATTGCGCGGTCATGCTACACTGCACCCAAACAAACTTGGCGTCCTTTTTTCCCCACAAATAGAGCTTTCTTTTGGTGGTATTTGATCACCTCTGCGATTTTTTTTTTTTGCGCAACAACTAAAAATAGAGCAAATATTTTGAAAAAAAAATAAAGTTTTTATTTTTTTCTGTTAATTTTTTTGTAAATGAGTATGTTTTCTCTTTCAATTACGGGCACTGATATGGTGGCACTGATGGGCACCAATGAGGTAGTTCTGATGGGCACCGATGAGGTAGTTCTGATGGGCACCGATTAGGTAGCACTGATGGGCACTGATAGGCGGCGCTGGTATGGGGCACTGATGGGCACTCATGGGCGGCACTGATGGGCACTCATGGGCAGCACTGATGGGCACTCATGGGCAGCACTGATGGGCACTCATGGGCGGCACTGATGGGCACTCATGGGCGGCACTGGGCACTCATAGGCGGCACAGGTGGGCACTCATAGGTGGCACAGGTGGGCACTCATAGGTGGCACAGGTGGGCACTGATAGGTGGGCACTGGGCATGGATTGGCACTGTGGGGTGGCACTGACAGACACTGGGGTGGCACTGATGATCACTAAGGGGTGGCACTGATGGATCAATGTTGCCAATCAGTGCCCATGTGTGGGCACTGATTGGCATCATTTTTTTTACTGCCCCTTTTTTTTGATTTTTTTTTTTTTGTCCTTTTTTTTTGTCCTTTTTTTATTTTATTTTTATGTTCCCTGGTGGTCTAGTGTGGGCACTCCCTGGTGGTCCGTGTGGCGATCCGAGGGGGGGCTGCGCTGATAAACAATCAGTGCGAACCCCCCCTGTCAGGAGAGCCGCTGATCGGCTCTCCTGTACTCGCGTCTGTCAGACGCGAGTGAGGAAGAGCCGTCGGCGGCTCTTCCTGTTTACATCGTGATCAGCCGTGATTGGACACGGCTGATCACGTGGTAACGAGGCTCCGCCGGAGACTCGTTACCGAGATCGGAGGTGCAGGGTGTCAGACTGACACCCCGCATCACCGATCGCCGCGCTGCGCGCCCGCACGGGCGCGTGCGGCATTGAAATCGTGCTAGACGTTTGAGAACGGCTAGTCACGATTTCATAACCACTTCCCGGCCGTAAATCGGCTATTGGCCGGGCGGGAAGTGGTTAAAGAGGCTCCGACCGCACACGCGTTTTGCCCGCTACGGCTGGGAACGTCAACAATAATAGCTGCTCTGACACTCAGTAAAAATTGTATCCCTGACAACTCGGATGAATTGTAGCATTGCTGCTGGAATCTCCCCCCCCCCCCCTGTGTCAGTCATGCACAGTGAAGCATACAGCAGCCTCGGGGGGATGTAGGACGTTTTCCTTTCTGCATAACCTCAGAGTCAGAGAAAGATTTAGAGAGGGTCGTATGTAGTATTTAACCACTTAAGGACCCCTTCACCCCTATATACGTTGGCAGAATGGCACGGCTGGGCACAATCACGTACCTGTATGTGTCTCTTTAAGCCCAGCCATGGGGTCACGAGCGGCAGTGCCCGAGTTCCTCAATGGTCAGTTCGCCCCTGGTGGCAATGTCACTGATCGTCTGTTCCCTGATTTAGGGAAAGATGATCAGTGACGTCACACATCCAGCCCTGCCCCCTACAGTTAGAAACACATATGAGGTCACACTTAACCCCTACAGCGCCCCCTAGTGGTTAACTCCTAAATTGCAATTGTAGTTTTCACAGTAATCAGTGCATTTTTATAGTACTTTTCGTTGTGAAAATGACAATGATCCCAAAAATGTGTCACAACTGTCCGAGGTGTCCGCCATAATGTTGCAGTCATGAAAAAAAATCGCTGATCGCCGCCATTATTAGTAAAAAAAAAAAATACAATAAAACTATCCCCAATTTTGTAAACGCTATAAATTTTGCGCAAACCAACCGATAAACGCTTATTGCAATTTTTTTTTTACCAAAAATAGGTAGAAGAATACGTATCGGCCTAAACTGAGGGGAAAAAAAACGTTATTTTATATATTTTTTGGGGGGATTTTTATTATAGCAAAAAGTAAACAATATTGCATTTTTTCAAAATTGTCGCTCTATTTTTGGTTACAGAGCAAAAAATAAAAACCGCAGAGGCGATCAAATACCACCAAAAGAAAGCTCGATTTGTGGGGAAAAAAGGACGCCAGTTTTGTTTGAGAGCCACGTCGCACGACCGCGCAATTGTCAGTTAAAGCGTCGCAGTGCCGAATCGCAAAAATGGGCTAGGTCCTTAAGCTGCCCAATGGTCCGGGTCTTAAGTGGTTAAAGCAATGATTTAAATGACATAATTGCGAGCACAGTATTGCAAAAAGAAAACAAAAGGACAAAAAGAGCCAGACAGAAAAAAAACATACAGTATATAAAAAAACTTAGATAGACTAGCACTTCGTCTGACGGTTCAATATGTCTCTATAGATACGAGACTAATGATCTAAAGTCTTCTATAATGTGATGGAAGCAGCAGCTTTAACACTGTAGATAATTAATTGTTTATACAGGTCGGTCACTAGAAGAACTCATTTTCCATTAGCTCCATTGGACAGAGCGATTAGCTCATAGTTTATAAAGTTGGGATTTGGGCTAAAAAGAACTTTATGAACTTTATGAGATGACTGTTCTGTCTGTTAGTAAGAAATATCACGACTGAAGGTTACATAACATTTTATATGTATTTTAGTTCTGTATTTAAAGAGACACATTGAACTGCAATATCTGAGAGAAAGTGCTAGTCTATTTTTAGATGTTTTATTATTATTATTTTTATTTATTTTTTGCTTTGTCCTTTTTTTAACTATTTTTTTTTTTTATAATTACATTTTGTTAGGTGTTTTTTTTATTATTATTTTTATTTGTTTTTTGCTTTGTCCTTTTTTTTTACATTTTTTTTTAATTACATTTTGGTATGTGTTTTTTTATTATTATTTTTATTTATTTTTTGCTTTGTCCTATTTAAAAATATATATATATATATATATTTACATTTTATGTGTTTTTTAATTATTATTTTTATTTATTTTCTGCTTTGCCCTTTTTTAAACATATTTTTTAATTACATTTTTAAGGTGTTTATTATTATTATTTATTTTTTGCTTTGCCCTTTTTTTAAACTATTTTTTAATTACATTTTTAAGGTGTTTTTTATTATTATTTTTATTTATTTTTCCCCTTGTTCCTTTTTTTTTAACAATTTTTTTATTACATTGTTTTCTAATTACATTTTTTTTTTCAATTATTTAATTTACATTTTTGCTTAAAATTCCTATTTTTTGGGGGGAGAAGCAACATTTGGTTATTTTTCTATTTTGCCTATATTAACATTTATGTACTTTTTTGGGCAATAGTAGTTACCTTACCTGCATTCTCCATTTTTTAGCTCCTGAAATCAGTGGCGGCTGGTGCTTAATATTTTGTGAGGGGGCATCAAACAAACCTCCTCGCTCGCACCACCGCCACCGCTGACCCCACCCCCTCACGAGAGATCAGACGGGAAGGTGGCCTTACCTTAGGAGATGACGCAGATAGAGGACGGTCATCAGTCATCAGGAACAGTGGAAGTTAAAGAAAGATCTGGAAGACCAAGAAAAATATCAGACAGAACAGCTCGCAGGATTTTGAGAAAAGCAATTCAAAACCCACGTTTGACTGCACGATCGCTCCAGAAAGATCTGGCAGACACTGGAGTTGTGGTACACGATTCCACTATAAAGAGATACTTGTACAAATATGGTCTTCATGGAAGAGTCATCAGAAGAAAACCTCTTCTACGTCCTCACCACAAAAAATCAGTGTTTGAACTTTGCAAATGAACATATAGACAAGCCTGATGCATTTTGGAAACAAGTTCTGTGGACCGATGAGGTGAAAATAGAAATTTTTGGCCGGAATGAGCAAAGGTACGTTTGGTGAAGAAAGGGCACAGAATTTAATGAAAAGAACCTCTGTCCAACTGTGAAGCATGGGGGTGGATCAATCATGCTTTGGGGTTGTATTGCAGCCAGTGGCACAGAGAACATTTCACGAGTAGAAGGAAAAATGGATTCAATAAAATTTCAGCAAATTCTTGATGGTAACTTGATGCCATCTGTGAAAAAGCTGAAGTTAAAGAGAGGATGGCTTTTACAAATGGATAATGATCCTAAACACACCTCAAAATCCACGGCGGAGGGGATTACATCAAGAGGCGTAAACTGAAGGTTTTTCCATGGCCTTCACAATCTCTTGACCTCAACATAATTGAAAATCTATGGATAGAACTTAAAAGAGCAGTGCGTGACGGACAGCCCAGAAATCTCAAAGAACTGGAAGACTTTTGTAAGGAAGAATGGGCAAAGATACCTCAAACAAGAATTGAAAGACTCTTGGCTGGCTACAAAAAGCGTTTACAAGCTGAGATACTTGCCAAAGGGGGCAGTACAAGATATTGGCCCAGATTCATGTACATCTGCGCATTATTGGACCGGCGTAGCGCACCGCCTTTACGTTAGACTTGCGCAATATAGCCACGTAATCACCCTATTCTCGTAGCTTTTGCGCAGAAAATTGCGCATGCGTAACGAAATTTCAGAGGCGTAAGGCGGAGTAATACAAATTGGGAAGGACGTGGGCGGGTTACATTGAAATGAGCCGTGACCCCATGCAAATGAAGGGCCGGCCGGCCGGCTCGCGCATGGGCGCTTGAAGGAGACCATGGTCAGCTCCGCTGTGCGCATGCTCACAACTCCGGAGCGGCGCAATCAGTGAAATTGGAAATGGACTAAGGACTACGCAGACAGCATAAATAGACAGACACAAACGCACTTGCATTGCAAAAGTACATCCCTTTGTCCCTTCCCATTTAACCAAGTGCTTTTGTCCCGTTGTTCGTTGTGGTGTGTTTTGTATTTGACAGATTAGTGTTCTGTGTGATCAAGTGTTTGTTAGTAGATCTTTGAAAGTGTTTTTTGATAAGTGTTTGAGAGACTGTTTGTTTGATATATTTCTGTTCGTTTGTTTTCTTGCTGAATATTTGCTGTTTGTTTGTGTGACTGTTTTTTGCTGTTTGTTTGTGTGATTTTTTGGGTGTTAGTTTTCTCTTTGTGTGTGTTCTTGCTTGATTGGTTGTGCTTGTTTTTGTGACTGATTTTTGCTGACTGGGAGTGAGTTTTTGCAGTATGACAGAGAGAAAGCGAAAACTCAATTTTACTTTGGGGGAAAAAAGAATTCTTGCCCGGGCCATTAGCGATTATGGGCGTTTCCTCCACGGCCCAGACAGTGCCAACACCACCCCGGCCAGGAGGAGGGAGATTTTGGACCTCATCACTGAGCAGGTCAATTCAGCGGGGGAGGGGGAGACACGGACCCGGTCTGGGATCGACAAAAAAATGAATGACCTCCGGCGTCTGGTCAAACAGAAGCTGTCCAAAATGCTTGCCCATGCCAGGGGCACAGGAGGGGGCCCACCATGCCGTCTTAGGCTGACAGCGGAGGAGCGTGCGGTGGCCCTGACCTTTCATCGGCATGAAGTGGAAGGCCTGCCCGGCTTTGACTCAAGTCCGGAGCCCGTGGTGCCAGGTAAGTATTTTTTTTAATATCAAGTGTGTAGCATGTGTGGGGGAGGGGGTGAAAGGGAATATGTGGCAAGTGTGTGGATCCTCCAACCTGTGAATGTTTTGTGTCATCCACAGATGTGCAGGAGGGTGCAGGGCCATCTGGCCTGACCGCACCAACCCCAGGACAGCAGCCTAATGAGGTCCCCCCAACAAGGCCACAGTCCGCGGAGGAAGTTGAAGAGGAGGAGGAGGAGGTTGAGGAGGAGGAGAATCATGAGGAGGAGGAGTCCATGTCAGGCACTGGACTTTTGGTTTTTGAGGACTCTTCCCCTCTGGCTGGCAGCAGGCAGCCCTCCCTAAGCAGGAGCCCCCCCCTCCTCCCCCAACATGGCTCCCCTCCCAAGGGCCTCCCCTTCTCCCCAGCCACAAGCATCAGCTGGAGGCAGGAAGTTGTCCCAGAAGACCAGGGGGGTGGCCGATCTCCTGCCCGCCACTCTGAGAAGGGACCAGTTCCTCCAGACCCGCCATCTGGGACAGGTCAGCCAGACATTGGTGCGGATGGAGGAGAGCCTGTCCTCCATCAAGGATACGCTGGGGAACCTGGACTCCCACTCCCGGGCTTTCACAACCTGCCTAAACGAACTGCAGACGACATCAGCAGGCGTTGGGCAGGATGTGAGGGCCCTTACCCAGGCTATCCAGGCCAACACGGCAACACTGGGTGCTGCCCTGGACAGAATAGCCGTAGCGTTGGAGGGCAGGCCGCCAGGTGGGCAGAGATCAGGGGCTGCTCCTCCTTCCCCGGTTTTCCCCCTCCCCCATGAGTCTCCCCTGAGGAGTCGGGGGTGCCCCAGGCGTGGCTCACGTCAAGGGCAATAATTTTTTTTCCCCTTTTTTTATTTTATTTTTTGCTGGAAATTTTTTGATTTTGCTGGTCATTTTTTTGGGGGGTTATGAATGCTGTTTGAATGTGGGGGTGACATTCCTTCCCGGAAAAGGGTTGTCACCCTCAATTTTGGTGGAGTAGGGTTCCCCAGGACCAGGGAGAAGTGATCCCCAGGTAAGTGTAAATGGTGTATGAATGTACAGTGACATAATTGGAGCCTTGGCGTGGCGTTGCTGCTCACAAGTCCTGCATGGTGGACTGGTGCCAATCCAATTTGATGTTGATGTGGGGTGTGTGTGCTAGGGACCACAGTGGTGTGCATGCATGCATTCTCATTGTGCCATGATTAATGTGTGTGTTTAACGTGCAAAGATGCCCAATGTGAGCTGTCTCCTGGCTGCTCTTCCCTCAGAAGACGGGGTATCCTCGGTTAGGGGGGATTGTCTGGTTCAGGGGTCAGGTCATCACATAGGTCAATCTGCAGGCCCTTTCTTACTGCGAAGTTGTGCAGCATGCAACATGCACCGATGATCTGGCACACAAAGTTTAGGGAATACAAGAGGGTACCCCCAGACTTATCCAGGCATCGGAAACGTGACTTCAGGAGGCCAAAGGTGCGCTCCACCACTGCACGTGTTTGGGCATGTGCTTGATTGTATCTTTCCTCTCCTGGGGTTTGGGGGTTCCGGATAGGAGTCATGAGATGGGGTCCCAGTGGATATGCAGAGTCACCTGTAAGGGAAAAGACAGGAGGATGTTAGTCATGCATGTGCCCCTTGTGATGTGCATCATGGGAGGGGATAGTCATGCCTGCCACCCATGTCACTCACCAACCAGCCAGGTGTCCCCATACACGTTCTGATCGAATTCCATTCGGATGTGGCATTGATTGTATATGTAGCTGTCATGGCTGGACCCTGGGTGTTTGGCACTAGGCATGTGCAAAAGTGAAAAATTCGTTTCGTTTCGTTTCGTTTCAATTCGTCATTTAATAAATTTCGTTAAGTTAGGTTCGTTACATGTGTTGAATTCGTTTTCGGAATTCGTTCGTTTTCGACCGAATTTCGAAAAAATCGGTCGAAATCGAAAATATTTCAACCAGATTAGAAAACAAATAGTCTCTTTTCTAATAGATTTTTTTTCGAATTAAATTCGAAAAATTTTTTTTTTTTTTTTTTTTTTTTTTTCGAATTCCGATCGAATTTAGTCCGCGGGTATTCGATTCGGAATTCGAAAAAAAAATTCGATTTCGACCTTTTTTTTTTTTTTCGAAATTCGGTCGAAAATGAACGAATTCGGAAAACGGTCGAAATTTTTCGTTATTATAGCAATTCGGAAATTCGTATGCATCCGAATGTCCGAATAATGGAAAATTCGTCCGAATTTCGATTCGGAACGAAACGAAATGCACATGCCTATTTGGCACGGACGTGCCATATGAGGCCTTGGGCATCGACTATCACCTGTACATTGATGGAATGCCAATGCTTCCGATTGCGGTACATGTGCTCTGTCTCCTGGGGGGGCTGGAGTGCCACACGTGTGCAATCAATGGCCCCCACGGTGTGTGGGAATCTGGCAATTCTGTAGAAATCTGTCATTGTCTTCAGCCGCAGCTCCTCAGTGGTGGGTTTGATGATTTGGTTGGCCATGCGTCTGAGGATTGCAGGGACAACCTGGTGCACACATCTGCTCATGGAGGATTGTGACATCCCAGCCACCACTCCACTTGTACGCTGGAATGATCCACTGGCAAGGAAATGGAGTGTTGCCCTGACCTTGACCAGTGGCTGCACTGCATGTGAGCGGTGTGTTGGGCTGGTGATGTCCTCCTGCAGGGTTGTGGTTAATTCCAGGATAGCATGAGGGGGGAATCTGAAGATGCGATACACCTCAGAATTATTCATGCCAAACAGGTCTATGCGGGTGCGGTATACCTTCTCCCGTGCCATCCTCCGTGCCCTCATCCTTCTTTGCTCCTCTAAAGTCAGTAGTATAGCTATGCGCGACGATGCCCCTGGCATGTTGGCATACAGATTGTTGTGCAACACGTGTGACTGCTGAGCTGCTCACTAACAGTGTTGCTTTATCTAACAAGTAGACTTTTTTTCTCTTTTTAGAGCAGCTTTTATATGCTCTAATTTTAGACAGGACATTTTGCTGTTGCGCACGCTGCGTAGCCTGCGCTGCCCCAACGTTGTTTTGTGGATCCCCGTAAGTCCCTCATTAGCATATTTGACTAGCAAATCAATGGTCTGTCTAGCGCAGTTTTGCGCAGATGGATGCGCCTGTCTAACGAAATTACGCCGGACAAAAAAAAAGTAGATTTCTTGCGTATTTCGCTTTGGGGATGCCGTGCATCGAAACGCACGCGCACATTTAGACTTACGCACGCACATCTCCTGTTGCGCAGGCGTAATCGCTCTGTGAATCTGGCCCATTAACTCTGCAGGGTGCCCAAACTTTTGCAGATGCCATTTTTTTGTTTTCTGTAATTTTGAAAGTGTAAATGATGGAAATAAAATCTAACTTTTTTAGACATATTATAAGAATGTCTAATCTGTAATTTGATGCCTTTTCGAGATTTTTCCATCTTTCCTTGGCTTTGTTATGCACATTAACCACTTAAGGACCGGACCAATATGCTGCTAAATGACCCAAGGGGTTTTTACAATTCGGCACTGCGTCGCTTTAACAGACAATTGCGCGGTCGTGCGACGTGGCTCCCAAACAAAATTTGCGTCCTTTTCTTCCCACAAATAGAGCTTTCTTTTGGTGGTATTGATCGCCTCTGCGATTTTTTTTTTGTGCTATGTACAAAAATAGAGAGACATTTTTGAAAAAAAAAAACAATATTTTTTACATTTTGTTATAAGAAAAATCAAATAAACGAAATTTTAGTCAAATATTTAGGCCAAAATTTATTTAGCCACATGTCTTTAGTAAAAAAAAAAATCACAATAAAAAAAAAAAAAAGCTACCTAGCAGGAACAGCGACACTAATACAGCGATCAGAAAAATGATCACTTAGTGACGCTGGCAATAGGGAGTGAAAGGGTTAGCTAGGGCGGTGATCAAGGGGTTAAAACTTTATTAGGGGGGGTACGGGGGCTACCCTGGACCTAACACTAACTGCCTGTCACACTAACTGTCACACTGACACTAAATGCAGTGATCAGTACATATATAAACTCCCTGCATTCAGTGACACTGTGACAGGGGGAGGGGGGGGGTGATCGCAAGGGGTTAATGTGCCTGCGTGTACTGGTGTCAGTGTAGTGTTGTGCAGACTTACTGTGTGATGTGATCTCTCCTCAGCGGTGGTTGAAAAAACCGCAGAGAGCAGAGATCACATCACTTTCCCCTTCCTGTGTTTACACAGGAGGAGGAAGTGACACTGCAGGGGAGCGCGCGCATTGGCTGGGAGCGATCCAGAGGGGGTGGACAAAAACGTACTGCCGCCCCCTCAGCACGGATCGCTCCTACAGCCACCGGGACCGTCACTTGTACCGGGGGGGGTCCCGACCCCCAACCCACGTCAAGGCAGCCACGTACAGGTACGTTGATGTGCCTGTCCGTGCCATTCTGCCGACGTAAATGTACATGCGGCGGTCCTTAAGTGGTTAATACACATTTTTACCTGGGGTGCCCAAACTTTCGATCCCCACTGTAGTTAACACTCTTATCTTTCCAAAAATATTGGAACTTTGATAATAAAATTACTGACAAAGGTGAGCAGAAGAGAAACAACAACACTTTTTTCTCCATCCATAGAGACGCAGAGATCCCGCGGTGTGGATTCCGCACCCCCTCGGCCCACCGTCGGCCTCAGCTGGCATTAAATGAACAAGTTCCTGGGAGCCGCACTCCTCGGAGTCCTCACCTAACACACAGAACATATGTGGAACAGCAGGGCTGCCAACTGGCAGATGGCTACTGTTTTTAATTTGTATAAATATACAGACACTGCAAGGGTTTTATCAGAACTCTGAACTTAGAGATATTGCCGCGCATATGAGGCTATCGGTAGGATATCTGTCTGATGGAAAAATTGCAATTTAAGTAGGAATAAAAATAAACAAAATCCAGTTGACAATGTATAGTCCATGTTAAAGCGACATTAAAGATGTAAACCCGAAAATTATTATTTATTTTTTGATATCACAATGTTGGATTTCATATCATCTATGCCCAGTCTTGCCACGCAGAGTTAATCCAGCTCTGAGCAATCCTCTTTTATTGTTCAGTGAAATAAAACAGACTTACAGACAAAAACCTTAGTCCGTTCCGCCCCCTTGCTGTGAGTGACAGGTTATTTACATATCTCGTGCACTAGCCTGGAGACAGGCATTATTTTTTAATTCCCACCCCCACTCCTTTTCTGAAGTCATGTCGTTACTTTTCTGGATTTTGACTGGATGTTAGTGATCATAGCAGAATTTAGTGTAAGGAATACATGGGAAAAAATGCACGTTGCCAAGGGGAGTGTAGAGGAGGGCGGGGAGTCTACTGATATCACGACTCCCACCCACAGAGCTGCAGTTTTTCTGTTCTTATAACAGACAGAGGGGAAACATGTGACAGGTGAGGATACATGCAGGAGGCATCTATATCCTTATAAGATCAGCACTATGGCAGGAGTTTAGAAAGGATTAAATATATATATAAAATAAAAACGGAGATAGCCATCCAGGGCACTGGGTACCTCCGGGCCCTTTAATTAAAAAATAAAAATAAAAATAAAAAAGGAAAAAAAAATATATATATATTTTTTTAAAGGGGGGTTGCCATCCAGGGCTCTGGGGATTTCTGGGCCCCTTAAAAAAAGGGGGGGGGGTTGCCACTCGGGCCCCTTACAGGTGCTGCCTGTACACCTCTGATGGCCGTCCTGGCCAGAACACTGCTTAAGAAAAAAAATCAAAAATAAACGCACGCCAACACATTACAAAAAAGCGCAATGCAATGCCCATGCGTTAATGGATGCATTGCGGTGTGTTATGTAGCAATTATATGCTGAATGCTACATTCATTTTTGTCATTCCTTGCTGCTGATGTTATATAATGTTTGTTATTTGTGTCTTCTTAGTAAAGCAATCACAGCGGGGGGGGGGGGGGGGGCACTTTTCCAGCCTACACAGCGCCCGGCACAGACAGTTCCTTTAATTAGACTTGACTATGCGATGGCACTTGCGCCGTCCGCCGGTTTCCTCCGTATCCCACTAATAAACACAAATCAGAGGGAGGGCGGAGAGAAGAAGATCGGTGAATTCACAAACCTCTTTTGGCCCAACGGAATAGGAAAGAACGTCTTCCCCTCCGCAGACGACGGATTTCAAAGGGACTGAAGTCAATGTGTGTCTTGGGAACATGAAAGGCCAAGAGCGACCTTTGAATTTGTGTAATCTTGGTGGAGGCATTTCAAAGGATTTTCCCCGTGTATCAAAGAGTTTACATTCTGTCATTTTTGTGTTTTTATTTTATGTCTATTCACCAAAAAAAAGAGAAAAAAACAAACAAAAAAAAAAACGGAAAACAAACCTCTTATATATCATCTTCTATTTGTTTAATTTTAACCACTTGACCATCGAAAGGTTTTACCCCCTTCATGACCAGGCCATTTTTTTTGCTATTTAGCACTGCGCTAATTTAACTACCATTTTTATCACACAAATAGAGCTTACGTTTGGTGGTATTTGATCACCACTGGGTTCTTTATTTTTTATTATATATTTTTTTTATTATATACTGTACTAACAGAAAAAAAAATATTTGTATACTTTCTGATATAAAACATATTCAATAAAAAAAGAATATCTATATATATGGAGAAAGAGAAAAGGAGAAAGAAAAAGAGAAAAGGAGAGAGAGAAAAAATGAGAAAGAGAAAAAGGAGAGAGAGAAAAAGGAGAGAGAGAAAAAGGAGAGAGAGAAAAAGGAGAGAGAGAAAAAGGAGAGAGAGAAAAAGGAGAGAGAGAAAAAGGAGAGAGAGAAAAAGGAGAGAGAGAAAAGGAGAAAGAGAAAGAGAAAAGGAGAAAGAGAAAAGGAGAAAGAGAAAAGGAGAAAGAGAAAAGGAGAGAGAGAAAAAGGAGAAAGAGAAAGAGAAAAGGAGAAAGAGAAAAGGAGAAAGAGAAAAGGAGAAAGAGAAAAGGAGAAAGAGAAAAGGAGAAAGAGAAAAGGAGAAAGAGAAAAAGGAGAAAGAGAAAAAGGAGAAAGAGAAAGAGAAAAGGAGAAAGAGAAAAGGAGAAAGAGAAAAGGAGAAAGAGAAAAGAAGAAAGAGAAAAGAAGAAAGAGAAAAGAAGAAAGAGAAAAGAAGAAAGAGAGATAGAAAGAAAGAGAAAGAGAAAGAGAAAGAGAAAGAGAAAGAGAAAGAGAGAGAGAGAGAGAGAGAGAGAGACATACAATAAAAATATATAATACAATTAACCCCCAGAAAGATAAGACCCTCCAACAGCAACAGTAGACTTACCCAGAAAACAATAGACTCCCACCCCAAAACAGATCCCACCAGCGACAATAGATCCTCCAGCACCCTTTCCAGTACATACATTCAGTGCTGGAGGTGCCGGAACTGTGTTCCCCCACGTTCCCGCTGTAAAAAAAGCCCTGGACATACTGGAGCAGAGCATGATCCCCTCCCTTCAGAGACTGGGTCGCAGGGCAGTATTCCAACATGATAACGACCCCAAACACACCTCCAAGACCACCACTGCCTTGCTAAACAAGCTGAGGGTAAAGGTGATGGACTAGCCAAGCATGTCTCCAGACCTAAACCCTATTGATCATCTGTGGGACATCTTCAAACAGAAGGTAGAGGAGCTCAAGGTCTCCAACATCCACCAGCTCTGTGATGTCATCATGGGGAGGGGAAGAGGACTTCAGTGGCAACCTGTGAAGCTCTGGTGACCTCCATGCCCAAGAGGGTTAAGTCAGTGCTGAAAAATAATGGGGGCCACACAAAATATTGACAATCTGGGCCCAATTCCGACATTTTCACTTAGGGGTGTACTCACTTTTGTTGGACATTAATGGCTGTGTGTTGAGTTATTTTGAGGGGACAGCAAATTTACACTGTTATACAAGCTGTACACTCACTACACAACATTGTAGCAAAGTGTAAATTCTTCAGTGTTGTCACATGAAAAGATACAAGAAAATATTTACAAAAATGTGAGGGGTGTACTCACTTTTGTGAGATACTATATATCATTGTTATAATAAAAGTTCGGTGGCTCTCGTGGCACACACGTGAAGAGGTTGTGAACCGGGAAAACGCTAATCTCAGATGGCGGTCATTGTTGGGATAGCGCTATCTCACAGTTCAAGCTCTAAATTTTGTAACGAGCATTTCCGAGCCGAAGCCAAATATCGACAAGGCAGTAAATGTTTAGACCTTTAATATCAAAGAAAAACTTCATCCAGATGACTGCTTAGCTCTGTAGCCAGCTGTGACAGCGCGGTAAAAATTGGAAAATAAATCTGGGCTTAATCACAAAAGCAGGGAGCGGACAAGGAGCTTATAAGAAAATTATGGATAATGGTACAAGCAGCTGACCTAAACCTCCGCTAAACATGATGATATATATTTCATTTAATGCAACGTTTATGAGAGCTGAAGACAGGAAATGCTTAAAGCTGAACACCGGACAGGAAGCTAAAACACACAAAATGCATAGATGGGAGCGGTCTTACCTACCTTTGTGTTTTTGTCCATCCAGTCTTGAGATTTACAAAGCTCTGCCACACAAGAGACTTGCTGTTTCTATGGGGCACATTCCAGCACATCCTATGGTGACAACTTAAGATTTCCTTTCACTGGAACAAGGGGGCCAAGCCCAACCCCTGAAAAACAACCCTCACACCATAATCCATAAACCAAAACTGGATGGCATACTCCAGGCGCGGCCGGACCAGAGTCTTGTAGAGCTTATTGTTTTATCTCTGGAGTTAATCCCCTTGTTAGAGAGTCTGTTAGAAAGACCCCCAGACATATACAGACATGATACAGGAGATGGTCAGAGACTGCAGACAGAGTACAGAAGATGATCAGAGACTGCAGATGTAGTAAGGGAGATGGTCAGAGACTGCAGACATAGTACAGGAGACGGTCAGAGACTGCAGACATTGTACAGGAGACGGTCAGAGACTGCAGATGTAGTAAGGGAGATGGTCAGAGACTACAGACATAGTACAGGAGACTGTCAGAGACTGCAGACATTGTACAGGAGACGGTCAGAGGCTGCAGACATGGTATCTAGATACACCACGTCTACGGGCCTCCCTTTATCCAGATACACCACGTCTACGGGCCTTCCTTTATCCAGATACACCACGTCTACAGGCCTTCCTTTATCCAGATACACCACGTCTACGGGCCTTCCTTTATCCAGATACATCACGTCTACAGGCCTTCCTTTACCCAGATACACCACGTCTATGGGCCTTCCTTTATCCAGATACACCACGTCTACGGGCCTCCCTTTATCCAGATACACCACGTCTACGGGCCTTCCTTTATCCAGATACACCACTTCTATGGGCCTTCCTTTAGCTAGATACATCACGTCTACATGCCTTCCTTTATCTAGATACACCACATCTACGGGCCTCCCTTTATCCAGATACACCACGTCTACGGGCCTTCCTTTATCCAGATACACCACGTCTACGGGCCTTCCTTTATCCAGATACACCACGTCTACGGGCCTTCCTTTATACAGATACACCACGTCTACGGGCCTTCCTTTATCTAGATACACCACGTCTACGGGCCTTCCTTTATCTAGATACACCACGTCTACGGGCCTTCCTTTATCCAGATACACCACGTCTACGGGCCTTCCTTTATCCAGATACACCACGTCTACGGCCTCCCTTTATCCAGATACACCACGTCTACGGGCCTTCCTTTATCCAGATACACCACGTCTACAGGCCTTCCTTTATCTAGATACACCACGTCTACGGGCCTTCCTTTATCCAGATACACCACGTCTACGGGCCTTCCTTTATCCAGATACACCACGTCTACGGGCCTTCCTTTATCCAGATACATCACGTCTACAGGCCTTCCTTTACCCAGATACACCACGTCTATGGGCCTTCCTTTATCCAGATACACCACGTCTACGGGCCTTCCTTTATCCAGATACACCACTTCTATGGGCCTTCCTTTATCCAGATACATCACGTCTACATGCCTTCCTTTATCTAGATACACCACATCTACGGGCCTCCCTTTATCCAGATACACCACGTCTACGGGCCTTCCTTTATCTAGATACACCACGTCTACGGGCCTTCCTTTATCCAGATACACCACGTCTATGGGCCTTCCTTTATCTAGATACACCACTTCTATGGGCCTTTCTTTATCCAGATACACCATGTCTACGGGCCTCCCTTTATCCAGATAAAAAACTCACCATCTCATAGAAGGTTAATAGATTGGTTTGGCAAGAACGATTCTTCATGAATCCATGCTGATTACTGCTAATGATACAGTCTTCATTACTAAAATCTTGTATATAGTCCCTTATCATCCCCTCCAAGAGCTTACATACTATTGATGTTAGGCTAACTGGTCTGTAATTCCCTGGGAACAGGGAACAGGGATGTAAGCCTAACATTAACATTAGGATGTGGAAACCTTGCAAAAAGATCTGAACAAATTAATGGGGGGGGGGCAACTACATGGCAAATGAAGTTTAATGTAGAACATTTTTAAATAATGATAAGGGACTATATACAAGGGCCCTCTTGGCCATTTTTTAAATATTGGTGCTACATTGGCTTTTCTCCAATCAGCTGGTACCATTCCAGTCAGTAGACTGTCAGTAAAAATTAGGAACAATGGTCTGGCAGTTATTTGACTGAGTTCCATAAGGACCCTCGGGTGCAAGCTATCCGGTCCCGGTGACGTATTAATGTTATGCTTTCCAAGTCTATATCTAATTCTGTCCTCTGTTAACCATGGAGGTGCTTCCTGTGACGTGTCATGAGGATAAACACTGCAGCTTTGGTAATTGAAGCCCCTCGATTCCCTTGTGAAGACTGAGGAGAAGAATACATTCAATACATTCGCCATCTCCCCATCCTGTGTAACCAGATGTCCTTCCTCATTCTTTATGGGGTCAATATGGTCTGTCCTCCCTTTTTTATTGTTTATATACTTAAATAATTTCTTGGGATTGTTTTGCTCTCCTCCACTATGTGTCTTTCGTGTTCTATCTTAGCCATTCTAATTGTACCCTTAAATTTCTTGTTGCATTCTTTGTAAAGTCTGAATGCTGATGATGATCCCTCAACCTTGTAATTTTTTGAAGGCCTTCTCCTTTGCTTTTATATGCATTTTTACATTAGAGTTAAGCCATCCAGGACTTTTGTCCCCTCCTTTAAATTTATTTCCCAATGGGACACACTGGCTCATTCCCTTATTTAATATGCTCTTAAAGCAAACCCATCTCTCCTCCGTGTTCTTTGTTCCTAGGATTTTATCCCAATTTATATCTTCTTACAAGGTTCGTAGTTTAGGGAAGTTGGCTCTTTTGAAATGTAGTGTCTTTGTATTCCCCTTATGTTTCCTATTTGTGTGATTTATACTGAAGTTAATTGACCTTGATCGCTGTTTCCTAACTTGCCTGTATTTCCACATCCGTGATCAGGTCTGTATTGTTGGTAGTCAGTAGGTCTAGTAACGTTTCTAGTTGGTGCGTCTACCATCTGACCCATGAAATTGTCCTGCAAAACATTTAGAAACTGGCGAGCCTTACATGAATGTGCGGTTCCTTCCGCCCAGTCTGAATAATTAAAATCCCCCATTATGATGACACTTCCCATCCTTCCTGCTAATCCAAATTGTGATAGGAGGTCCGTCTCCCCCTCCTCCCTCAGGTTAGGGGGCCTATAGCATACTCTCAGTATGATTTTCCCCTTAGTTATATCCCTTTGGACCTCTACCCATAAGGATTCCACTTCTTCCCTAGCTCCCTTAGTAATGTCATCTGTCACATTCACATTCGTAGATTATTCTTGATACTTACTGTACAGGCATACCCCTCCCCCTTTTTAACCCACTCTATCCCTGCGATAAAGGAAATACCCTTGAATGGCTGCCAGCCAATCATAAGAGCTGTTATAAATAAACTATTTGCTACTTTCTTTTCCCATAAAAGTGTTACTCTTTAACTGCTTGTCGACCAGCGCATGACAATATACGTCGGCATAATGGCACGGACAGGCATATGGGCGTACAGGTATGTCCCCTTTAAGAAGTGCCATTGTGGGCGCTACGAGCTCCGTGAGTTCGACCGCGGGTCCCGCGGATTCGGTGTCCACCGGAAGTCCTGCGATTGTCTCACGGAGAGGAAGAACGGGGAAATGCTGATGTAAACAATTATTTCTAGTGACAGGACACTGATCACAGCTCCCTGTAAGCGGGAGCGGTGATCAGTGTTGTGTCACACGTAGCCCATCCCCCCCACAGTTAGAACACATCCCTAGGACACACTTAACCTCATCAGCGCCCCCTAGTAATGATCACTGTAAAAATGACAATGGTCCCAAAATGGCGTCAAAAGTCTCCGATGTGTCCGCCATAATGTCGCAGTCCCAATGAAAAACACTGATCATTACTAGTAAAAAAATATTAATAGAAATGCCATAAAACTATCCCCTATTTTGTAGACGCTATAGCTTTTGCGCAAACCAATCAATAAACGCTTATTGCATTTTTTTTTTTACCAAAGGTATATAGAAGAATGCATTTTTAGAGAACTGATCGCTGTAAAATTGACAATGGTCCCAAAATAGTGTCAAAAGTGTCTGATGTGTCCGCCATAAAGTCACAGTGGCGATATAAATCGCTAATCGCCCCAACTAGTAAAAAAAAAAAAATATTAATATAAATGCTATACAGTAATACGATCCCCTATTTTGTAGACGGTATAACTTTTGTGCCAACCAATCAATTTACAATTATTGCAATTTTTTTAACCAAAAATATGTAGAAGAATACGTATCGGCCTAAACGGAGGGAAAAAAAATGTTTTTTTTTTTATATATTTTTAGGGGATATTTATTATAGCAAAAAGTAAAAAATATTGCTTTTTTTTAAAAAAAAAAAATCGCTCTTTTTTTGTTTGTAGCGCAAAAAAAAAAAAAATCCTGCAGTGGTGATCAAATACCACCAAAAGAAAGCTCTGGACATCAATTTTGTTTGGGAGCCACATCGCACGACCGCGCAATTGTCAGTTAAAGCGACGCAGTGCCCAATCGCAAAAAGTTATCTGGTCCTTGGCCAGCCAAACGGTCCAGGGCTGAAGTGGTTAAAGGGGTTGTAAAGGATTTTTTTTTTTCATAATCAGCATCCTTTACCTGCAGACATTCCTCTTTTCACTTCCTCATTGTTCGTTTTTGCTCAGAAGTTGCTCTATTTCTTCTCTGTTCTGTTCACTTCCTGCTTGTCTGATTGTTACTCACCACCGTGAAGGGAGGCTTTACTGCGGTGGTCAGTGACGTGCTCGCCCCCTCCTGGGAACTACATCTGTGCGGCAGGACGCTCTCTACGTGTTAGAGACTTTAAAGGGGTAATTCCCCCAAAAACCTTTTTTTTAACATTGATTGAGGCTCGTTATGTCAAGGGGAATCGGGTGTTTTTCTTTTAGAATCTAAGCAGTACTTACCGTTTTAGAGATGCATCGTCTCCGTCGCTTCCGGGTATGATCGCCTGGTCTGGGCGTGCCTATTTGATTGACAGGCTTCCGACGGTCGCATACATCGCGTCACGAGTAGCCGAAAGAAGCCGAGCGCCTGTGCGGCTCTATACTGCGCCTGCGCACCGTCGTTCGGCTACTTTCGGAAAATCGTGACGCGATGTATCCGACCGTCGGAAGCCTGTCAATCAAATAGGAACGCCCAGACCCGAAGACCATACCCGGAAGCGTCGGAGACGATGCATCTCTAAAACGGTAAGTACTGCTTCGACTCTAAAAAAAAAACACCCGATTCCCCTTGCCTCAATCAATGTTAAAAAAAAGGTTTTGGGGGGAACTTCCCCTTTAAGGAGGTGTGAATCACTGGGCGTGCCGCAATGCATACTGGGAAATGTAGTTCTTACATGAACGAGCGCCGCAAACCAGGAAGTGAATGAGAGAGCGGAAACTGGAATGCCGGAGGTGATATAGATGAAGGAATTTAATAGGTATATACTTTTTTTTTTAACAGAATCATTACACTATTCTGTCTGTCTACCTTGCAGACATTAATTGTAGCCCATTTTTTATTTCCTTTACAACTCCTTTAATGCATGAAGAGAAGACTAGCCAAGCTACAGTGGCATAAACAATTAGCAAAAAAATAAAAAAATAAAAGCGATTTTCAATTTCTAGCTTTTTAAAATCAGAAACCGGCTCGTTCCCAAAACAATTACGGAGCGCAATAAAGGATTATAAGTCTGAACCTCCAGAGTCCGGACGATAAGTCGTTATCTAAATGTAAAGTGAAAATTCTGGAGGAGGAAACCCAGAAACTGCCAAACGGCATCTAAAGTTCCCTCAAAAGTCTAGAAAATGAAAAGCGACTGAAATTCTCCGGGGGTTTTATCTGCCATCGAATTCACAATGATATGTTCCTGTAATGGAGCGATACCGAACATGATTGGGGAATGGGGATTGGCGAGATTCGATTGCAAATATTTGCATCCAGCGCTGGGAATAAGAGAGTGTATTGAGCGGAGCCTGCGCACGCTCGCCGCACGTCGGCCCTGCCTGCTCATCCTTGCGTTGCTGATTAATTTCCGAGCCAAGCCTATGTCTAACACAGCTAACAGCCCGTGTCTTATTTAACCACTTAGGGACCCCTTCACGCCGATATACGTCGGCAGAATGGCACGGCTGGGCACAATCACGTACCTGTACGTGTCTCTTTAAGCCCAGCCGCGGGGTCGCGAGTGCGCCGCCGGCGGCACTCTCGCGACCTGGTCCAAAGCTCCGTGCCCGCGGGACCCGTGGACCCGATCGCCGCCTGTGTCCCGCAATCGGTCACAGGAGCTGAAGAATGGGGAGAGGTGAGTGTAAACAAACCTTCCCCGTTCTTCACAGTGGCAGTGTCACTGATCGTCTGTTCCCTGATATAGGGAAAGACGATCAATGACGTCAGATGTCCAGCCCCACCCCCCTACAGTTAGAAACACATATGAGGTCACACTTTACCCCTACAGCGCCCCCTAGTGGTTAACTCCCAAACTGCAATTGCTATTTTTACAGTAATCAGTGCATTTTTATAGCACTTTTTGCTGTGAAAATGACAATGGTCCCAAAAATGTATGAAAATTGATGAAAGAAGTGTCCGCCATAATTTCGCAGTCACGAAAAAAATAAAAACGCTGATCGCCACCATTAGTAGTAAAAAAAAAAAATATTAATAAAAATGCCATAAAACGATCCCCTATTTTGTAAACGCTATACATTTTGCGCAAACCAATCGATAAACGCTTATTGCGACTTTTTTTTACCAAAAATATGTGGAAGAATACGTATAGCCCTAAACTGAGGAAAAAAAAGTTTTTTATATATTTTTGGGGGATATTTATTATAGCAAAAAGTAAAAAATATAGCATTTTGTTCAAAATTTTCGCTCTATTTTTGTTTAAAGCGCAAAAAATAAAAAACGCAGAGGTGATCAAATACCACCAAAAGAAAGCTCTATTTGTGGGAAAAAAAGGACGCCGATTTTGTTTTGGGAGCCACGTCGCGCGACTGCGCAATTGTCAGTTAAAGCGACGCAGTGCCGAATCGCAAAAAGGGGCAAGGTCCTTTACCTGCATAATGGTCCGGGTCTGAAGTGGTTAAAGATTATTGGGGGGAGGATTTGCATAATCCGTTTAGTTGGGAGGGGCAGGTGAGAAATAAACAAGAAAACTTCTCCGTTAATTGCACAAAAAAGTCTTCTACAATCAAAAACATAGAATTATTATTATTATTTTTACCATCAAAAAAAAAAGAAGAAAAATAAAAAAAGACAGAGGAAAAGACTAAAATGGATTTACAACACGTGGAACTTTCATAAAACACCTAATGCAAAGTCTTTCTGCGGATCGGCGTTATCCGCCGGGAACAAGATTGCGCTCTACCAAAGCGGACTTTTCATTTTATTTTGTCATATAATGCATTATTAAAGATCTTTATGAGAATTATAAATATTCACGATTGCTTCTACAAATATTGCAGTGATTGCCTCTTTTGTGTTTTGCAGAAAGTCGTATATTTTATCAAAGCATGAAATTTAAAAATTTAGAGAGAAATTGTACTTTCCATGTTCAGGACAGGGTAAGAGGTCAACCAGAATCAATAATCAATTTCAGCCGGGTACTCGGTATAATCCAGTAAAGTGCAATTCTAGGGCTCGACAAACTCTGGGCGCCCGGTCGCAATTGCGACAAGAAATTGGGACCTGGCGCCTGGGGATGCTTAGGCCTGCAGAAGGCCGCAAAGCCGCGGCCTCAATTACCGGCCGATGCGGGGCGCGATCGCGGCGGGCCCGCGCCCGCCGGTAATTGAGGCAGCGTCTATGCGGCCTTCACAGAAGGAAGCTTAGGCCTGCAGAAGGCCGCATAACCACGGCCTCAATTACCGGCCAGCGCGGGCCAGTCGGTAATTGAGGCCTTCTGCAGGCCTAAGCTTCCTTCTGTGATTTGGTGCCATCTTGTGGTGGCCGTTGGCATAACAAGTAGTTACTTTACAAGTAGCTAAACAGCAGTTCTAATGTGTTTTTCACTGTTTTCACTGCCATCCCCTTCCCTCTAATTAGAACGCTCAAACATTATATATATTTTTTATTCTAAGACCCTAGAGAATAAAATGGCGGTCGTTGTGATACTTTCTGTCACACCGTATTTTACAAGCGCACTTTTTTGGGGAAAAATACACTTTTAGCCCGATTTTATTTTATATTGTGAAAGATAATGTTACGCCGGGTAAATTGATACCCAACATGTCGCGCTTCAAAATTGCGTCCGCTCGTAGAATGGCGACATACTTTTACCCTTTAAAATCTCCATAGGCGATGTTTAAAAAATTCTACAGGTTGCATGTTTTGAGTTACAGAAGAGGTCTAGAGCTAGAATTACAATGACAATAGACACAGCCAGGACCTCAAAGAGCAAGTAAAAAACAAAAACATTTGGACTGCCCAGAAGGGCAGCAGCTGGGAACTTCTCCTAGACAAGACCTTCTCCAGGCCCCAGACTATGGCTGGACCCTCCCAGCCACCTACTGGGCATCCTCCCCCAGGGATTGGCTGGGACCACATACATATTCAGGCAGTAGATATGACTCTTCTAGTCCACTACTTTCCAGAACCCTCTGTAGTGATATATTATCCAATTATATATTATATTATAGATCCGGGTCACGGCACCAATGTAGTGATATATTAGTTCGGGTAGAGGATTCATTATCTAGTTATTATTATAATGACGAGTAAATTCCCACAGCTACCCGATTCTTCCAGAGAGATGGATTTATTGAAACTTCAGACAAAACAAAGTCCATAAGATACTTGCAACAGATGACAAAATCCAACAGAGTAAATATGACAACGAACAATCGCCTTCATTTGTCCTAACCTATATCTAGACCTGTGGCCCTCTACTTCATGGAGAATGACAAGACAGACTGCCAGCTTATACACCCTATACACCGAAGGGCTGAGCAATTCGATTGGCTGTTTCCATTAGGCCTTTCATCTGCTTCTGTCTTTCAGAGTGACAGATAATGACCCCTAGCCATAAACAGCTGAGAATGAGAACCCCCACTATGATCTGTGCTAGTCAGACCTAATGCTTTATATATGTATATATGTCCATAGGTGTGCACAGCCTATTGCATTAGGATGTGCACCCCAAAGCTCCAACACATATAGGTATTACATATTTATTGGCCTCTTTCCTGCTCTCCATTCTGAAACAACGGGAGGAAGGGGGAGCAAGGGAGCACATGGCGCACCAGGGCAATAGAAGGAAGAGGAACAGGGAATGGAGGGGTGGCATATATTAGTACCAATGCCCTATATTTTCCTCCTGTGGCAATGTTAACAAAAGGGAGAGGAGGAGGAGAAGCCTACTTTCAGCTTCTGCAGGAGGAAAATACAGATTGTTTACACTAAATTCCACCCCTGCCACCTCTCCTGTCCAGGTTGTGAAGGTTGGCAAGGAAGGAATGCAGTTTACCTGTCACCTGCCCACAGGGCCATCTCCATAGCATCATGGGCCCCTGGGCAAAGTAATTCTCTGGGGCCCCTACAATGGAGACAGTGTAGGTAAACCATAATCAAGTGGGAGCTGCGGTGGCTCAACGCGATTGGCACTGCGCTGACAAGCCGGTCACCTCTGCAGCTAAGGGTTCGGATCCCGGTCTCGACTGCATGTGAATTGAGTTTGGTGGTCTCAGCCCGGCTCCCGGTGGGCGTGCTATGTGAGGTAAGCCTGTGCTTAGTACGCCCACCCCCCTCCCACAAAACCACCACACTTACACGCACTCGAAATTGGGTTGACATGCACGCACTTTGGCCACGCGGTCTCTAAAAAAAGAGAGGCGAAGGACTAACGGGGCTGGCTGAGCGGGCTAGATCCTCTCACTCATAGGGGAGTCCCTCTGCCCCATTGGGCTTCAAAGCGGAGCAGGTAGGACGGGCTGTGTAGGAGGACCCCCTCACACCTGCCATTGCCACCCGGAGGCATGGAGAAAGATGGAAGATCGCCTCTGGGGGAGGTCCGCCTACTCCCAACTCCTGCAGTCCGGCTCCTCTCTTGAGTACATGCACAAAATACACTTTAAAAAAAAAACATAATCAAGTACATAGGATGTAGGGGATATCTAGGGTGTTGGGGGGATATCTGGGATGTAGAAGGGCAGCTCGGGCTTCCCCAATTCCCTAAAGGATCAGCTGCTTTGGGGAAAGGGCAGGGGCCCCCATGCAGCTGAGGCCCCTGGGCGGTGCCCAGGTGTGCCCTCTCATTAAGACAGCCCTGCTTAATGAGAGGTTGCCAAACCTGGTTGCCAACCCCAGGATTAGGGTGTACCCAGCCAAACCTGGCACACACCGATGGTGTTGTCTCATGCTGTTAGACTATTTGCTGTGATGGTTTGGGGTGTGAATGTATTCTATTGTCTATTGTGGCTGTCTGCCTCAAATACTATGGGGTATGTAAGTGTCTTGCTGTGAGGAAAGAGGGAGGGGCTATTTACTGATTGAGCACAGCTGACTCGTGTGTCCATTGTCATTGGATAGTTCAACCCACCCTGTTTTCCAAGGGTGGGAGGGAAGTGTTTTGAAGTGAGATATCTGTGTGTCCACGTGTGATAATAAAATCAGTTTTGTCTTTGCCACTCTACACTGAGGTGTTGTCTGTTGACGGGGGGGGGGGGGTCTGGAGAATCTTGGAGGGGGCTGGTTCTGGACAGAGGAAGCATTGACAGCGGACCAATTTTGTGTAAGGACAACAGTGGTCCTCTACCAGTTTTTACAATCCATGCAAGCAATATGATTTGATTTACACGAAAATTGTATTTTTTTGCAAAATAGGCAAAGGTTTTAAATTGGCTCAGTTTTAAAATAGAACCTCGCTATACGTTCCTGATTAGCTCACGCTCTAATTGTAAGTGGATTAAAAAATACAAAAGAAAACTAGGATAAGTAATCATGTAATTACTGGGTATATTTCTACCGTAGACTGCGGGAAAGTACATGGTTTCATAACATCCATATATTGAGCGTCTCACCTCCTCCACTAATCACAGACCTGCTTAATGAACAGTTATTACTGTCAATAGGTGCAATATAATACAATGTGTTACTGTGTTGGATTAAATTCTAATTTGGATACACCTTGAAGAAAAGCACAGCTACATTCATGGGCGTCCGCTGAAATTTTTTCAGGGAGGGGCGCTTTGGCAGCGGCGATACACAGTGGCATTTAACCCTTTCTTCAAACGCTAGCGGGGATTAAACGTGCCCCACTAGCGGCCGAATAGTGCAGCTAAAACGATGGTAAAGCATCACTTTTTAGCGGCGCTTTACCGATAACACGGCCAGCTGGCAGTTGGAAATAGCTCTTGAGATAATTCATCTTCACTCCATGCCCATATACATATAGCCTAGAAAATGTACAGACCCCCCGTCAGCACAGATGGACCCCCCATTCAGCACAGACACCCCCTTCAGTACAGACCCCCCTTCAGCACAGATGGACCCCCCATTCAGCACAAACCCCCCTTCAGCACAGATGGACCCCCCCTCCCCCCATCCCATTCAGTACCTCAGATCAGCCATCACCGTGGCACAGGCACAGCAGGTTCCCTCCCCCTGTGTACACATAAACACTGGAGGGGGAGGCGGCTTCACTCTGCTCGCTATGCCTGTGTGACATCCAGCCCGGGACCGCTCAGACAGCACGCAGCCGCAAAACTCCTCAACACCTTCTCGATTTTCCAGGGGGGGTCAATTGCCCCCCCCTTGCCCTACAAGACTGACAAATTCCTGTATTCATCATTGGTTTGCTTGAACTACAGTAGGCATTCTCAATCTGGGTTCTGTGAAACCCTAGGGTTCCTCCAAAGGTCCCATGTGATGGTGGCTGCATAGTTCCAGGGCCCAACACCACTTGGTGGAATCAGCTGCAGCCCACTAATGATCTTTTTAGCTGTCTATAAGGGACACTCTTCCCATTGGCCACCAATGTAAGGAGCATTTTTCCTACTCTCAACCAATGTAAGGGACATTCTTCTCACTGATCACCAATGTAAGGGACATTCTTCTCACTGATCACCAATGTAAGGAACATTCTTCCCACTGATCACCAATGTAAGGGACATTCTTCTCACTGATCACCAATGTAAGGAACATTCTTCTCACTGATCACCAATGTAAGGAACATTCTTCCCACTGATCACCAATGTAAGGAACATTCTTCTCACTGATCACCAATGTAAGGGACATTCTTCTCACTGATCACCAATGTAAGGAGCATTCTTCTCACTGATCACCAATGTAAGGAGCATTCTTCTCACTGATCACCAATGTAAGGAACATTCTTCTCACTGATCACCAATGTAAGGAACATTCTTCTCACTGATCATCAATGTAAGGGACATTCTTCTCACTGATCACCAATGTAAGGAGCATTCTTCTCACTGATCACCAATGTAAGGAACATTCTTCTCACTGATCACCAATGTAAGGAACATTCTTCTCACTGATCATCAATGTAAGGGACATTCTTCTAACTGATCACCAATGTAAGGGACATTCTTCTCACTGATCACCAATGTAAGGAACATTCTTCTCACTGATCATCAATGTAAGGGACATTCTTCTCACTGATCACCAATGTAAGGGACATTCTTCTCACTGATCACCAATGTAAGGAACATTCTTCCCACTGATCACCAATGTAAGGAACATTCTTCCCACTGATCACCAATGTAAGGAACATTCTTCTCACTGATCACCAATGTAAGGGACATTCTTCTCACTGATCACCAATGTAAGGGACATTCTTCCCACTGATCACCAATGTAAGGGACATTCTTCTCACTGATCACCAATGTGAGTTAGTGAGTGAGTGGGTGAATAACTATAGCGCTACAAATGCGAACTAAATCGCCTCAAGGCGCTTGGCATCTATTTTCCTTCTGTTTCTCCCTCAGAATAGGTGGGTCTTTAGTTTTTTTATGAAGGCCAGGTGATCAATTTGCGTTCGGATATTAGTTGGTAATGCGTTCCACAGTCGAGGTCCTTGGACTGCAAAACGACGTTCGCCTTTGGTCTTGTAGCGGGCTTTGGGGATTTGCAATAATTTTTGGTTGGTTGATCGAAGAACTCGATTGGGGTTTTGGTGTTTTATTTTCTCACTTAAATATTGGGGAGCTTTTCCGTGTACACATTTGTGCGTCAGGCATAAGGCCTTGAAAGTGACTCGGTCCATTATGGGCAGCCAATGGAGGGATCTCAGGGACGGGGTGATTGGTTCCCAGGGTTTTTTCCCTGTTGCCAGTCGAGCCGCCATGTTTTGGATGACTTGGAGACGGGCCATCGGATTAGATACCATCAGATATTGTGTGTACAGGGCTTAAGTCTACCACCTGTCTGAAAGAACTTTAAAAGTATTGAAACCAGACACAACTAGGAAACCAGCAGCACCTCTATTTCTGGCGTGACAGGCGCACTTACAATAAAAACCAAAAACATATTTAAAAAATGTTTTGTCTGCAGAACCACTTTAGCTTTTAAATATAGAAAACTTTCAAAGGCGACATCTGACTTATCTAAAAGTCAAATAAAATAAATAAATAAAAATAAATTCCAAAAGATGAGCGAAAGTTCACATAAGTAGAAGATTGAATTTCTATGTGACTTTACCCGTGTCGCAGCAGATAATCCCCGAGGACACGCTTGCTTTATGTAATAAAAACATTTTATACAATATTCATTAATTTGAATTAATCATTTCCAAACACAGCGGTGATAACATGCACATAAATTAAATTAGCGGACGTCTTGTTATGACTTGTTTCTTTCTTTTTTTTCTTTTTGTTATGCAAACACAAAGCAGCGGAGCTGTGTTAGCATCATCTATCAGTGCTAATTGGCTTTTATTCCCCCCCCCCCTCTCTCCCAGAGTTCTGAGGACAAGCAGCTCATTGGTTAGCTGGTAATATTAGGGTTCCTTTAGATGGGCGATCAAAGGTGGCCATGAGTGGGCAGGCGCAGTCTGTACAAATAATGGACCGGCTGACAGGTGGAGTCGTAGTTTGCATGTCACTGATCATCCAAAAGAATACATCATAGGAGTGCGCACAGGGTGTGCCAGGTGTGCCCAGGCACACCCTAATCACTCTGTGCAGCACAGATTCCCCCTATTGTCCTGCCCCCCCATTTCCCCCACAGCACTGCTGGCTTTCCTCCTCTCCTCTCACATTGGCTGCGGGCACACACAGTGGGGTGTTTTAGAATGAGTGGGGAAAGGGGGCAGTAAATATGTCATTTACTAACCCCTTCCTTTTTTAAATGAACACCGAGTGATCGGTAACATGTGTTAAAGGTTTGGGGTGCACACCCTAATGCAATAGGCTGGGCACACCTATGGAATACATGTAATCATAGACTCTGATTGGCCCTGGGCGCAGGCTGTTGGCATTCAGTTTGTATGTGCCCATAGCAGAGTGTACTACAACCCCCAAAGGAGGCGTTTAGCTTGCCTCTGAACGTAGCAGCAGGAGCGTACTGACAAACTCATGGGGCCCTCGGGCAATAGGAGATTATGGGGGCCCCCGGGCAATAGGAGATTATGGGCCCCCCAGGCAATAGGAGATTATGGGCCCCCCGGCCAATAGGAGATTATGGGGCCCCTGGCAATAGGAGATTATGGGCCCCGGGCAATAGATTATGGGGCCACACAGTATACACACACACACACAGTATACACACACACAGAATATACATACACACACTGAAAAGGTACTGGAGAGGCGGGGCAGCTATAATTCTAAGATTTTTTTTAGACCAAAAGGATGGGACATTTCAGGGACAGATGTAAAAAAAAAAACAACACAGATTTTTACATACTGTCCCTGGTTTTACTGAGGCTGGCAACCCTGATTGGGGCCCCTAGTGGAATGGGGCCCTCGGGCAGTGCCATGACATGAAGAGGATGGGAGAAGACATTGAGGACTCGGAGGGAGTGTGGAGGAGGATGGCGCTGACCCGAGAAAAGTAAGTGCCGGGCGCGGCAGGGGGGGCAAACTGGCAGCATTGGATGGGGCAAACTGGCGACGCTTGATGGGGCAAAGTGGCGGCGTTTGATGGAGCAAACTGACAGCATTTGATGGGGCAAACTGGCGGCATTTGATGGTGCAAACTGGCAGGTATTTAATGGGGCAAACTGGTGACATTTGATGGGGCAAACTGACGGCATTTGATGGGGCAAACTGGCGGCGTTTGATGCGGCAAACTGGCGGCGTTTCATGGGGCAAACTGGTGGCATTTGATGGGGCAAACTGGCGGCGTTTGATGCGGCAAACTGGCGGCGTTTCATGGGGCAAACTGGCGGCGTTTGATGGTGCAAACTGGCAGGTATTTAATGGGGCAAACTGGTGACATTTGATGGGGCAAAATGATGGCATTTGATGGGGCAAACTAGAGACATTTGATGGGGTAAACTGGCGGCAATTGATGGGGAAAACTGGCAGCATTTGATGGGGAAAACTGGCGGCTATTGATGGGGGCAAACTGGCAGCGTTTGATGGGGCAAACTGGTGGCTATTGATGGGGAAAACTGGCAGCATTTGATGGGGCAAACTGGCGGCTATTTATGGGCACAGTGGCTGCATTTGATGGCACAGTGGCTGCGTTTGATAGGCACAGTGGTGGCAATTGATGGACACAGTAGCTGCGTTTGATGGGCACAGTGGTGGCAATTGGGCACAGTGGCTGCGTTTGATGGCACAGTGGCTGCATTTGATGGACACAGTAGCTGCATTTGATGGGCACAGTGGTGGCAATTGGGCACAGTGGCTGCGTTTGATGGCACAGTGGCTGCATTTGATGGACACAGTAGCTGCATTTGATGGGCACAGTGGCGGCAATTGATGGACACAGTAGCTGCGTTTGATGGGCACAGTGGCTGCATTTGATGGGCACAGTGGCTGCGTTTGATGGCACAGTGGTGGCAATTGATGGACACAGTAGCTGCGTTTGATGGGCAGAGTGGCGGCAATTGATAGGCATAGTGGCTGCATTTGATGGGCACAGTGGCGGCAATTGATGGGCACATTAGCTGCATTTGATGGGCACAGTGAGGCTACAATTGATGTTTTTTTTCAGTTTGTTTGCGCCCCCCCCAAAAAAATTGAGCACCAACCGCCACTGCAATTAACCTACCAGTATGTCTTTTAGGATTGTGGGAGGAAACCTGCACAAGAAGGGAGGAAATGAAATCTTCATGCAGATAGGGCCCTGGTTAGGACCTTACTGGAGAGTTCCAACCATTTCCTACTTTATCCAACACTATAAAGCTTTTATTACGTTGATATGACCTTTTGGTCAGTAGTTATCTATCTCTCTCTCTCTCTTTCTCTCTCTCTCTCTCTCTCTCTCTCTCTCTCTCTCTTTCTCTCGCTCTCTCTCTCTCGCTCTCTCTTCATCCAACACTATAAACTAGTTTTCATTTTGAAGCTTTTATTACGTTGATATGACCTTTTGGTCAGTAGTTATCTATCTCTCTCTCTCTCTCTCTCTTTCTCTTTCTCTCTCTCTCTCTCTCTTTCTCTCGCTCTCTCTCTCTCGCTCTCTCACTCTCTCGCTCTCTCTCCCCTTACTGGTCATCGTCACATCTGTTTCCATCCATGCACACTATCTCTGGACATGGCTGGACCGAAGTTGCTGCTATAAGCCACTTTATAAAATGAGTTTTTACACTTCCATTGGTTTAAGCCCTTATTTTGTTATCTTTTTATTAAACGTCAGCGTGAAGGCACAGAAAAAAAAAAAAGTTTCACTATAAATACAACATGCCTCTTATGGGGACTACAGCATGAGGATTTATGGAAGGTTTTTAGTCTTATTTTCGGGAGATTTTTTTCTCAACGTGTTTTGTTTAGCATTGTCCACTTCTTCAGGAGACCATACATAAGTATATGCGCTATATTGTCAAAAGTATTGGGACACCTGCCTTTACACGCACATGAATTTTAATGGCATCCCACTCGTAGGGTTCAATATTGAGTTGGCCCCGCCCTTTGCAGCTATAACGGCTTCACCTCTTCTGGGAAGGCCGTCCACAAGGTTTAGGAGTGTCTATGGGAATGTTTGACGATTCTTCCAGAAGGCCATTTGTGAGGTCAGACACTGATGTTGGACATTTTGGACAATTCCATGCTCCCAACTTTGTGGGAACAGTTTGAGGGCGGCCCGTTCCTGTCTCAACCTGACTGCGCACCAGTGCACAAAGCAAGGCCCATAAAGACATGGATGAGGGAGTTTTTTTGAGCTATATATATATATATATAATGTTTGGGGGTTCTGAGTAATTTTCTAGACAAGAAATATGATTTTTACATGTTGGAGAGGAATGCCAGAATTGGCCCGGTATGGAAGCGGCTAAGTCCCATGGGAAGAAAATGTTGTCTTAAATTTCTGTATGTGTGCCCAGGGCACCTTACACAGCTTTAAGCAGGGCCCCCCTGGAGCAGAGAACTGGGGGGGGGGGGGGGGGTGCTGGGACCCTTACAGCTGTAATGCTAAAAAATAAAATACAAATTAAAAAAAAGGGAGGGGGCGGCCGGGGACCATCGGGTGTAATGCATCAGGTGTAATGCAAAAAAATAAAAAATAAAAAAAAATATATATATATAAAAAATGGGAGGGGGGCCAACCAGGCCTGTAAGACCATTGGGCCTCTTACAGGTGTAATGCAAAAAAATATATATAAAAAGAAAATGGGAGGGGGCCAGCTGGGCCTGTAAGGGGCCCAATGGACCATCGGGTCCCTTACAGGTTAATGCAAAAAAAAGATATATAAAAAACGGGAGGGGGGCCAACCAGGCCTGTAAGCGGGCCCTGGGGAATCATCGGGTCCCTTACAGGTGTAATGCAAAAAAAAAGCGGAAGGGGGCCAGCAGAGCCTGTAAGGGGCCCTGGGGACCATCAGGCCCCTTACAAATGTAAAGCAAAATTTAAATAAAAATAAAATAAAAATGGGAGGGGGGCCAACCATCGGGCCCCTTACAGATGTAATGCAAAAAAATAAAATAAAACGGGAGGGGGGCCAGCTGGGCCTGTAAGGGGCCCAATGGACCATCGGGCTCCTTACAGGTGTAATGTAAAAAAAAATGGGAGGGGGGCCGGCCGGGCCTATAAGGGGCCCTGGGGACCATCGTGTCCCTTACAGGTGTAAAGCAAAAAAAATGGGAGGGGGGGCAGCCGGACCTGTAAGGGGCCCTGGGGACCATCGGGTCCCTTACAGGTGTAATGCCTGTACCCCCCTGATGGCGGCCCTGTGTGTGCCTATTGTTGGCATTTCCCTTGACCCTTCGTCCCGATAATCACATAGGAAGTCGACAGTATACCTCCACAATTAATAGACAGGAATATAAACTTGACAGCAGTTTTAAGCCTTCCCTACTCTATTTAAAAAAATGTAAAATGAAAGTTTTGGCTTCAGTTCCATTTTAGGTGCTTTGAAGATTTCACCTCAAACAGCCCCAACATAACCAATGCCAGCTGCCCCCCCCCCCCCCAAAAAAAAGCATTATCCTCCCTATTTAAATAAAACTGGATTATCACATTTTAAAATGTAAATTCACTAAAAGTCAGACGTAAAGATTCACGTTTCAGTCAAGGCAAAAAAAAATAAAAAAACATTATCTGTGCCAAAAATGTTCCCGTTCTGCCGCTCATTGCGGCGCCCGGGATTAATTGTTCCTGTGAACATGGACTTGGCGGAGGAACACACAATTCACATAACAACTTATTTCCGCCTCCCTTAAATCCTATTAAAATATGAATGCGGGAACAAGCTGGCTAGTCTTTTTTTATTTGGCGAGGATAAAAAAGCCCAGCGGGAAGATCTTTACACGCAGCCTATAACTGCGGAGTGCGATCGACAACGGGAATTCTGTCATGACACCTTCCATGTTTATTGTGTATTAAAAGGCGGTATAAATAATCCCCCTAACATATTAAACATCTTACATTTTATGACCTTGGAAAGTGATAATCCTCGGCCTTCCCTGCGTGATTTAGTAAGTGCCGTGTCTTAATTTTCTTATTTGCTTAGAGAATTAGGTTGCTGCTCTACGGGGATGCCTTGCTGAGCTGGGCTGCTTGGAAAATTCTGCAAGACAATTTTTTTTTCTTTTTTCACTTCTAAAGAAAGCCATATAATTAGGGTGTGTTAAGCTAACATCATTAAAAAAATACACAACAAATACGTACAGAACATGACCCAGATAAATAAAACGGTTTTAATGAAAATCAACTGGCTAAACTTTTCAAATGAGTTTGTCTTTTGGAAGTTCTGGAGTGTTGAGAATTTTCTCAGAGTATAGGTGCAGGTACTCCCTATACCGAGTCACCTGATGTTTCCACCCACTACCCACCTCAGAGCACCATGCCTTGGTTCCACCCAATACCCACCTCAGAGCACCATGCCTCGGTTCCACCCACTACCCACCTCAGAGCACCATGCCTTGGTTCCACCCAATACCCACCTCAGAGCACCATGCCTCGGTTCCACCCAATACCCACCTCAGAGCACCATGCCTCGGTTCCACCCAATACCCACCTCAGAGCACCATGCCTCGGTTCCACCCAATACCCACCTCAGAGCACCATGCCTCGGTTCCACCCAATACCCACCTCAGAGCACCATGCCTCGGTTCCACCCAATACCCACCTCAGAGCACCATGCCTCGGTTCCACCCAATACCCACCTCAGAGCACCATGCCTCGGTTCCACCCAATACCCACCTCAGAGCACCATGCCTCGGTTCCACCCAATACCCACCTCAGAGCACCATGCCTCGGTTCCACCCAATACCCACCTCAGAGCACCATGCCTCGGTTCCACCCACTACCCACCTCAGAGCACCATGCCTTGGTTCCACCCAATACCCACCTCAGAGCACCATGCCTCGGTTCCACCCAATACCCACCTCAGAGCACCATGCCTCGGTTCCACTTACTGTCCACCTCAGAGCACCGTGATTTGGTTCCACCCATTACCCACCTCAGAGCACCATATCTTGGTTCCACCCACTACCCAGCTCAGAGCACCATGCCTTGGTTCCAAACACTACCCACCTCAGAGCACCATGACTTGGTTCCACCTACTACCCACCTCAAAGCACCATGCCTCAGTTCCATACACAACCCACCTCAGAGCACCATGCCTTGGGTCCACCTACAACCCACCTCAGAGCACCATGCCTCGGTTCCATCCACAACCCACCTCAGAGCACCATGCCTTTGTTCCACCCACTACCCACCTCAGAGCACCATGCCTTGGTTCCACCCACTACCCACCTCTAAGCACCATGCCAAGGTTCCACCCACTACCCACCTCAGAGCACCATACCTCAGTTCCACTCACTACCCACCTCAGAGCACCATGACTTGGTTCAACCCACTACCCAACTCAGAGCACCATGACTTGGTTTAACCTACTGTCCACCTCAGAGCACCATGCCTTGGTTCCACCCAATACCCACTTCAGAGCACCATGACTTGGTTCCACCCACTACCCACCTCAGAGCACCATGACCTGGTTCCACCCACTACCCACCTCAGAGCACCATGCCTTGGTTCCACCCACTACCCATCTCAGAGCACCATGCTTCAGTTCCACCCAATACCCACCTAAGAGCACCATGCCTCTGTCATGTGCAACACTTACCCCGGGCAGCGGTTCCCAACTGTGTTTCCTTCTTGCCATCATGGCGATGTCCTCGCCTGTGCATCTTCTCCTCAGGACCACAGCGAGGACCTCGCCATGTGTCTCCTCCCTGCTCTTCCCTCAGCCAATAGGGTAGATTTGCCTGTCGCCACTGTGCCATCAAACGCAGCCACTTCGCCCATCAATTGTCGCCACTGTGCCAGCAATTGTCGCCACTGTGCCATGCCATCAATTGTCATGCACTAATATAGTGTGAAACGCGCCGGCTGTCCTTTCCTGTGGCTGTGTTTTGTCCTGCATGCCCATTTTTACCAATAAAGACAACTTGTTTGAAGTTTCCTTGGAGTGCGGCCATCCATCCCTGTCCCAATTTTCTACATTTACTGTGCCCATCAATTGTTGCCACTGTGACATGAAACGCAGCCACTGTGCCCATCAATTGTTGCCACTGTGCCAGCAATTGTCGCCACTGTGCCATACCATCAATTGTCACCACAGTGCCCATCAATTGTCACCACTGTGCCGCCAGTTTGCCCCCTCAAAAACCACCAGATTTGGGTCAGCCATCCTCTCTCCACGCTCCCTCAATGTCTGCTCCTAAGTCCCGCCTTCGATGTCGCTTCAGCCAATCAGGTTACCAGTAACCAGACCCAGTGAACCTGATTGGCTGGGACGCGTGTCAGTGTTAACCAGGGAATGCACAGCATGTGCGTCCGCTGGTTAACTATTTGGAAGCCGATTAGTGCCAACAGGCTGTAACCGGGAAGCTGCTGGCTCTGATAGACACTTCCAAAAACCAACAAACTGCTGTTATTCAGATGGCTGGCGCTCACCAGGGGGCCGGCCATCTGAATAGCGGGCGGCAGCAGCGCCGGTGACAATACATAGATTCATGCAATGCATAAATCTATGTATTGTAGACCTAAGTGACGGCGCAGGGGAGAGAGGGGGCGGCACTTCTGCTCCCACTATGGACGCACCGCCGCTGGACTACAGTGTCCCCATCTTCTGATGGCTCCTTCCAGCAGGATAATGTCACAATGTCACAAAGCTCCAATCATCTCACCACTGGACAATGAGGTCCCTGCACTCCAATGGCCTCCACACTTACCGCATCTCTTTTAATAGAGGACCTTTCAGATGTGGTGGAATGGACTGCAGCAATGCTATCATGTCACTATGGAGCAAAATCTCTGAGGAATGTTTCCAACATTTTGTATCTATTCCACCAAGAATGAAGGCAAAAGGGGGTCCAACCAGCTACTAGCAAGGTGTACCTAATAAATTGCCCGATGAGTATATATATATATATATATTAGGGCTGTGGAAATTAAAGATTAATTCCTCGATTAATCTTACATTTTTTTTGATCGATCCAAATTTTTTAGATCAATCAAAATTCTTCTGATTCGTACTAGTGGTGCAACGGATCGTAAATGATCCATGATCCGAACAAGTCACCATATGCAGATCAGCACACCACGTGATCCGTGGATCTCTGCTGCTGTCTCTGCCATAGGAAAGGCCGTGGCTCGGGCCTAGCTCCCAGAGCGGCGGTCATCTTGGTCCACCCGGCGGTTGCCTAGATGAGCCTAGAGAGGCGTGCTGATGTCATCACCTGGCCTCAACTGGTCGTGTTTGGCCGGCTTCTCTGGTAAGACTAAGCAAGCACCAATCTTCCTATACAGTGAAGGAGATGTGGACCATATTACAGTGGGGAGATGTCTGTGGATTACAGTGGGGGGAGATGTCTGTGGATATTACAGTGGGGAGATGTCTGCGGATTACAGTAGGGAGATGTCTGTGGATATTACAGTGGGGAGATGTCTGTGGATTACAGTGGGGGGATGTCTGTGGATATTACAGTGGGGAGATGTCTGTGGATATTACAGGGGGGAGATGTCTGTGGATATTACAGTGGGGAGATGTCTGTGGATATTACAGTGGGGAGATGTCTGTGGATATTACAGTGGGGAGATGTATGTGGATATTACAGTGGGGAGATGTCTGCGGATTACAGTGGGGAGATGTCTGTGGATATTACAGTGGGGAGATGTCTGTGGATATTACAGTGGGGAGATGTCTGTGGATATTAGGGTAGGGGGATGTCTGTGGATATTACAGTGGGGAGATGTCTGTGGATATTACAGTGGGGGGAGATGCCTGTGGATATTACAGTGGGGAGATGTCTGTGGATATTACAGTGGGGGGAGATGTCTGTGGATATTACAGTGGGGAGATGCCTGTGGATATTACAGTGATCTGTGGATATTACAGTGGGGAGAGTGGATTACAGTGGGGAGATGTCTGTGGATATTACAGTGGGGAGATGTCTGTGGATTACAGTGAGATGTCTGCGGATATTACAGGGGGGAGATGTCTGTGGATATTACAGGGGGAGATGTCTGTGGATATTACAGGGGGGAGATGTCTGTGGATATTACAGTGGGGAGATGCCTGTGGATATTACAGGGGGAGATGTCTGTGGATATTACAGGGGGGAGATGTCTGTGGATTACAGTGGGGGGATGTCTGTGGATATTACAGTGGGGAGATGCCTGTGGATATTACAGTGGGGGGAGATGCCTGTGGATATTACAGTGGGGGGAGATGCCTGTGGATATTACAGTGGGGAGATGTCTGTGGATATTACTGGGGGGAGGGGGGAGATGTCTGTGGATATTACAGGGGGGAGATGTCTTTGGATATTACAGGGGGGAGATGTCTGTGGATATTACAGTGGGGGAGATGTCTGTGGATATTACAGTGGGGGAGATGTCTGTGGATATTACAGTGGGGAGATGTCTGTGGATTACAGTGGGGGAGATGTCTGTGGATATTACAGTGGGGGAGATGTCTGTGGATATTACAGTGGGGGAGATGTCTGTGGATATTACAGTGGGGGAGATGTCTGTGGATATTACAGTGGGGGAGATGTATGTGGATATTACAGTGGGGGAGATGTCTGTGGATATTACAGTGGAGGAGATGTCTGTGGATATTACAGTGGGGGAGATGTCTGTGGATATTACAGTGGAGGAGATGTCTGTGGATATTACAGTGGGGGAGATGTCTGTGGATTACAGTGGGGGAGATGTCTGTGGATATTACAGTGGGGGAGATGTCTGTGGATTACAGTGGGGGAGATGTCTGTGGATATTACAGTGGGTAGATGTCTGTGGATATTACAGTGGGGGAGATGTCTGTGGATATTACAGTGGGGAGATGTCTGTGGATTACAGTGGGGGAGATGTCTGTGGATATTACAGTGGGGGAGATGTCTGTGGATATTACAGTGGGGGAGATGTCTGTGGATATTACAGTGGGGGGAGATGTCTGTGGATATTACAGTGGGGGAGATGTCTGTGGATATTACAGTGGGGGAGATGTCTGTGGATATTACAGTGGAGGAGATGTCTGTGGATTACAGTGGGGGAGATGTCTGTGGATATTACAGTGGGGAGATGTCTGTGGATTACAGTGGGGGAGATGTCTGTGGATATTACAGTGGGGAGATGTCTGTGGATATTACAGTGGGGAGATGTCTGTGGATTACAGTGGGGAGATGTCTGTGGATTACAGTGGGGAGATATCTGTGGATATTACAGTGGGGGGAGATGCCTGTGGATATTACAGTGGGGAGATGTCTGTGGATATTACAGGGGGGAGATGTCTGTGGATATTACAGGGGGGAGATGTCTGTGGATATTACAGTGGGGAGATGTCTGTGGATATTACAGGGGGGGAGATGTCTGTAAATATTACAGTGGGGAGAGATGTCTGTGGATGTTACAGTGGGGAAGGTGGCTGTGGATATTACAGTGGGGGGAGATGTCTGTGGATATTACAGTGGGGGAGATGTCTGTGGATATTACAGTGGGGAGATGTCTGTGGATTACAGTGGGGGAGATGTCTGTGGATATTACAGTGGGGAGATGTCTGTGGATTACAGTGGGGAGATGTCTGTGGATATTGCAGTGGGGGGGGGGGATGTCTGTAAATATTACAGTGGGGAGAGATGTCTGTGGATGTTACAGTGGGGAAGGTGTCTGTGGATATTACAGTGGGGGGAGATGTCTGTGGATATTACAGTGGGGGAGATGTCTGTGGATATTACAGTGGGGGAGATGTCTGTGGATATTACAGTGGGGAGATGTCTGTGGATTACAGTGGGGAGATGTCTGTGGATATTACAGTGGGGAGATGTCTGTGGATTACAGTGGGGAGATGTCTGTGGATATTGCAGTGGGGGGGGGGGAGATGTCTGTAAATATTACAGTGGGGAGAGATGTATGTGGATAATACAATGGGGAAGGTGTCTGTGGATATTACAGTGGGGGGAGATGGCTGTGGATATTACAGTGGGGGAGATGTCTGTGGATATTACAGAGGGGAGATGTCTGTGGATTACAGTGGGGGGAGATGTCTGTGGATATTACAGTGGGGGAGATGTCTGTGGATATTACAGTGGGGGAGATGTCTGTGGATATTACAGTGGGGGAGATGTCTGTGGATATTACAGTGGGGGAGATGTCTGTGGATATTACAGTGGGGAGATGTCTGTGGATTACAGTGGGGAGATGTCTGTGGATATTACAGGGGGGGGAGATGCCTGTGGATATTACGGGGGGGAGATGCCTGTGGATATTACGGGGGGGGAGATGTCTGTGGATATTACAGGGGGGGAGATGTCTGTGGATATTACAGTGGGGAGATGTCTGTGGATATTACAGGGGGGAGATGTCTTTGGATATTACAGGGGGGGGTGTCTGTGGATATTGCAGTGGGGGTAGATGTCTGTAAATATTACAGTGGGGAGAGATGTCTGTGGATATTACAGTGGGGAAGATGTCTGTGGATATTACAGTAGGGGGAGATGTCTGTGGATATTACAGTGGGGGAGATGTCTGTGGATATTACAGAGGGGGGGTGTCTGTGGATATTACAGTGGGGGAGAAGTCTGTGGTTATTACAGTGGGGGGATGTCTGTGGATATTACAGTGGGGGGGATGTCTGTGGATATTACAGTGGGGGAGATGTCTGTGGATATTACAGTGGGGGAAATGTCTGTGGATATTACAGTGGGGGAAATGTCTGTGGATATTACAGTGGGGGGGGGGGTGTCTGTGGATAATACAGTGGGGGAGAAGTCTGTGGCTATTACAGTGGGGGATGTCTGTGGAAATTAAAGTGGGGGGATGTCTGTGAATATTACAGTGGGGGAGATGTCTGTGGATATTACAGTGGGGAAAATGTCTGTGGATATTACAGTGGGGAGATGTCTGTGGATATTACAGTGGAGGAGATGCCTGTGGATATTACAGTGGGGGGAGATGTCTGTGGATATTACAGTGGGGAAAATGTCTGTGGATATTACAGCGGGGGAGATGTCTGTGGATATTACAGTGGGGGAGATGCCTGTGGATATTACAGTGGGGGGGATGTCTGTGGATATTACAGTGGGGGAGATGTATGTGGATATTACAGTGGGGAGATGTCTGTGTATATTACAGTGGGGAGATGTCTGTGGATATTACAGTGGAGTAGATGTCTGTGGATATTACAGTGGGGAGATGCCTGTGGATATTACAGTGGGGGGAGATGTCTGTGGATATTACAGGGGGGAGATGTCTGTGGATATTACAGTGGGGAGATGCTTGTGGATATTACAGTGGGGAAATATGTTTGTGGACATTACAGTGGGGAGATGCCTGTGGATATTACAGTGGAGGAGATGCCTGTGGATATTACAGTGGGGAAAGATGTCTGTGGATATTACAGTGGGGAAAGATGTCTGTGGATATTACAGTGGGGAGATGCCTGTGGATATTACAGTGGGGAAAGATGTCTGTGGATATTACAGTGGAGGAGATGCCTGTGGATATTACAGTGGGGAGATGCCTTTGGATATTACAGTAGAGGAGATGCCTGTGGATATTACAGTGGGGAAAGATGTCTGTGGATATTACAGTGGGGAGATGCCTGTGGATATTTCAGTGGGGAGATGCCTGTGGATATTACAGTGGGGAGATGCCTGTGGATATTACAGTGGGGGGGAGATGTCTGGATATTAAAGGGGGGAAAGATGTCTGTGGATATTACAGTGGGAAAAGATGTCTGTGGATATTACAGTGGGGAAAGATGTCTGTGGATATTACAGTGGGGAAAGATGTCTGTGGATATTACAGTGGGGAAAGATGTCTTTGGATATTACAGTGGGGGGGAGATGTCTGGATATTAAAGGGGGGAAAGATGTCTGTGGATATTACAGTGGGAAAAGATGTCTGTGGATATTACAGTGGGGAAAGATGTCTGTGGATATTACAGTGGGGAAAGATGTCTGTGGATATTACAGTGGGGAAAGATGTCTTTGGATATTACAGTGGGAGAGATATCTGTGGATATTACAGGGGGGAGATGCCTGTGGATATTACAGGGGGGAGATGCCTGTGGATATTACAGTGGGGAGATGCCTGTGGATATTACAGTGGGGAGATGCCTGTGGATATTACAGTGGAGGAGATGTCTGTGGATATTACAGTGGGGAAAGATGTCTGTGGATATTACAGTGGGGAAAGATGTCTTTGGATATTACAGTGGGAGAGATGTCTGTGGATTTTACAGTGGGGGAGATGCCTGTGGATATTACAGTGGGGGGAGATGTCTGTGGATATTACAGTGGGGGAGATGTCTGTGGATATTACAGTGGGGAGATGTCTGTGTATATTACAGTGGGGAGATGTCTGTGGATATTACAGTGGAGTAGATGTCTGTGGATATTACAGTGGGGAGAGATGTATGTGGATAATACAATGGGGAAGGTGTCTGTGGATATTACAGTGGGGGGAGATGTCTGTGGATATTACAGTGGGGGAGATGTCTGTGGATATTACAGAGGGGAGATGTCTGTGGATTACAGTGGGGGGGAGATGTCTGTGGATATTACAGTGGGGGAGATGTCTGTGGATACTACAGTGGGGAGATGTCTGTGGATTACAGTGGGGGAGATGTCTGTGGATATTACAGTGGGGAGATGTCTGTGGATTACAGTGGGGAGATGTCGGTGGATATTACAGGGGGGGAGATGTCTGTGGATATTACAGTGGGGGAGATGTCTGTGGATATTACAGTGGGGGAGATGTCTGTGGATATTACAGTGGGGGAAATGTCTGTGGATATTACAGTGGGGGAAATGTCTGTGGATATTACAGTGGGGGGGGTGTCTGTGGATAATACAGTGGGGGAGAAGTCTGTGGCTATTACAGTGGGGGGATGTCTGTGGAAATTAAAGTGGGGGGATGTCTGTGAATATTACAGTGGGGGAGATGCCTGTGGATATTACAGTGGGGGGAGATGTCTGTGGATATTACAGGGGGGGAGATGTCTGTGGATATTACAGTGGGGAGATGCTTGTGGATATTACAGTGGGGAAATATGTTTGTGGACATTACAGTGGGGAGATGCCTGTGGATATTACAGTGGAGGAGATGCCTGTGGATATTACAGTGGGGAAAGATGTCTGTGGATATTACAGTGGGGAAAGATGTCTGTGGATATTACAGTGGGGAGATGCCTGTGGATATTACAGTGGGGAAAGATGTCTGTGGATATTACAGTGGAGGAGATGCCTGTGGATATTACAGTGGGGAGATGCCTGTGGATATTACAGTAGAGGAGATGCCTGTGGATATTACAGTGGGGAGATGCCTGTGGATATTACAGTGGGGGGAGATGTCTGGATATTACAGGGGGGAAAGATGTCTGTGGATATTACAGTGGGAAAAGATGTCTGTGGATATTACAGTGGGGAAAGATGTCTGTGGATATTACAGTGGGGAAAGATGTCTTTGGATATTACAGTGGGAGAGATATCTGTGGATATTACAGGGGGGAGATGCCTGTGGATATTACAGGGGGGAGATGCCTGTGGATATTACAGTGGGGAGATGCCTGTGGATATTACAGTGGGGAGATGCCTGTGGATATTACAGTGGAGGAGATGTCTGTGGATATTACAGTGGGGAAAGATGTCTGTGGATATTACAGTGGGAGAGATGTCTGTGGATATTACAGGGGGGAGATGCCTGTGGATATTACAGTGGGGAGATGCCTGTGGATATTACAGTGGGGAGATGCCTGTGGATATTACAGTGGGGAGATGCCTGTGGATATTACAGTGGGGAGATGCCTGTGGATATTACAGTGGGGAGATGCCTGTGGATATTACAGTGGGGAGATGCCTGTGGATATTACAGTGGGGAGATGTCTGTGGATATTACAGTGGGGAAAATGTCTGTGGATATTACAGTGGGGAGATGTCTGTGGATATTACAGCTGTGGATATTACAGTGGGGAAAATGTCTGTGGATATTACAGTGGGGAGATGTCTGTGGATATTACAGTGGAGGAGATGCCTGTGGATATTACAGTGGGGAAAATGTCTGTGGATATTACAGTGGGGAAAATGTCTGTGGATATTACAGTGGGGAAAATGTCTGTGGATATTACAGCGGGGGAGATGTCTGTGGATATTACAGTGGGGAAAATGTCTGTGGATATTACAGTGGGGAAAATGTCTGTGGATATTACAGTGGGGAAAATGTCTGTGGATATTACAGCGGGGGAGATGTCTGTGGATATTACAGTGGGGGAGATGCCTGTGGATATTACAGTGGGGGGAGATGTCTGTGGATATTACAGTGGGGGAGATGTATGTGGATATTACAGTGGGGAGATGTCTGTGTATATTACAGTGGGGAGATGTCTGTGGATATTACAGTGGGGAGATGCCTGTGGATATTACAGTGGGGAGATGCCTGTGGATATTACAGTGGGGAGATGCCTGTGGATATTACAGTGGGGAAAATGTCTGTGGATATTGCAGTGGGGAGATGCCTGTGGATATTGCAGTGGGGAGATGCCTGTGGATATTGCAGTGGGGAGATGCCTGTGGATATTGCAGTGGGGAGATGCCTGTGGATATTACAGTGGGGAGATGCCTGTGGATATTACAGTGGGGAAATGCCTGTGGATATTACAGTGGGGAGATGCCTGTGGATATTACAGTGGGGAGATGCCTGTGGATATTACAGTGGGGAGATGCCTGTGGATATTACAGTGGGGAGATGCCTGTGGATATTACAGTGGGGAGATGCCTGTGGATATTACAGTGGGGAGATGCCTGTGGATATTACAGTGGGGAGATTCCTGTGGATATTACAGTGGGGGAGATGTCTGTGGATATTACAGTGGGGGAGATGTCTGTGGATATTACAGTGGGGAGATGTCTGTGGATATTACAGTGGGGGAGATGTCTGTGGATATTACAGTGGGGGAGACGCCTGTGGATATTACAGTGGGGGAGACGCCTGTGGATATTACAGTGGGGAGATGTCTGTGGATATTACAGTGGGGAGATGTCTGTGGATATTACAGTGGGGAGATGTCTGTGGATATTACAGTGGGGAGATGTCTGTGGATATTACAGTGGGGAGATGCCTGTGGATATTACAGTGGGGAGATGCCTGTGGATATTACAGTGGGGAGATGCCTGTGGATATTACAGTGGGGAGATGCCTGTGGATATTACAGTGGGGAGATGCCTGTGGATATTGCAGTGGGGAGATGCCTGTGGATATTGCAGTGGGGAGATGCCTGTGGATATTACAGTGGGGAGATGCCTGTGGATATTACAGGGTGGGAGATGTCTGTGGATATTACAGTGGGGGAGATGTCTGTGGATATTACAGTGGGGAGATGTCTGTGGATATTACAGTGGGGGAGATGTCTGTGGATATTACAGTGGGGGAGACGCCTGTGGATATTACAGTGGGGGAGACACCTGTGGATATTACAGTGGAGGAGATGTCTGTGGATATTACAGTGGGGAGATGTCTGTGGATATTACAGTGGGGAGATGCCTGTGGATATTACAGTGGGGAGATGCCTGTGGATATTACAGTGGGGAGATGCCTGTGGATATTACAGTGGGGAGATGCCTGTGGATATTACAGTGGGGAGATGCCTGTGGATATTGCAGTGGGGAGATGCCTGTGGATATTGCAGTGGGGAGATGCCTGTGGATATTACAGTGGGGAGATGCCTGTGGATATTACAGGGTGGGAGATGTCTGTGGATATTACAGTGGGGGAGATGTCTGTGGATATTACAGTGGGGAGATGTCTGTGGATATTACAGTGGGGGAGATGTCTGTGGATATTACAGTGGGGGAGACGCCTGTGGATATTACAGTGGGGGAGACACCTGTGGATATTACAGTGGAGGAGATGTCTGTGGATATTACAGTGGGGAGATGTCTGTGGATATTACAGTGGGGAAAGATGCCTGTGGATATTACAGTGGGGACTATATATGGTGGTGATCCGAAAAATGTATGTGTGTTGTAATTAATTGAAATTAGTCGATTAATCGATTAAAAAAAAAAATGGATTCGAACACGAAAATTTTAATCAGTAACAGCCCTAATATATATATATATATATATATATATATATATATATATATATATATATATATATATATATATATATATTCATTTGCATAAACCCTTCTTTCAAAGAAGGAAAAAAAATGTGGTCTATTTTCCCTAGAACGGTTCAGAAATCTACCAAAAGGATGTTTTGCTGATGAAGATATTGTATAAGAAAAACAACTCATAAACCCACTTCAAGAGATGAAAACTGATTATTCAAAATAACTAATCATCTTTGGCAGAGATCAGATGTAACCGGATTTGCATGATCTCTTTATATGTAATCCTCTTACCGACTCAGACACTTGTCTTTTTTCCCAAACTATTAATCATTCTGCTCCATCACATGGGGGGAAAAAAATCTCACTTTCTCATTTTAACATTTGCATCTTGATGTTAATCTGTGATTATCTTCGGTAAACAGGAAGCAATGCCATTCCTTTGAAGATAGATGAGCTCACACAAAAATAAATAAATAAATAAATAAATAAATGTTTATTCCATGGACAAAAAAGGCTCCAACGTTCCAATTGTATTATTAATTGTTGTTCCATTTATCTTTTAAATTATACATTTTGTATGAACGAATGTATATCCCAATATTTTTGGTAATATAGTGTAAATACAGATTCACTGTGTTAATGATATGTGCCTTGTAAGGAGCTACAAATTATATCACATCCATCTAAATAAATAATTATAGAAAATAAAATAAATAATATAATATATATTTTAAAATATTAAAATTGTAATAATAATACTAATACAAATTATATATAGATAGATACATAGATAGATAGATAGATAGAAGTATATCAAATCCATCTAAATAAAAAATTATATAAAACAAATAATATAATATATATTACAATTGTAATAATAATAGTATCTATCTATCTAGTTATATATATATTTTTATTATTGTTATTATTGCATTATTATTATAATATCAATCTATCTATTAGACATGTGCGGACTTGATTATTTTGTTTTGTTTTTTCGTTTTCGTCTGGAAAATAAATTTATTTACTTTATTTATCGCGGTATAACGCGCTCCCGCGTATACCGCGCACCCCCAAAGTGCCCCCCAATCCTGTGGAAAAAAAGTTATTTTGTACTTACAGTTTTGGTGTCTTGCACGGCGTCCATCGGCGGCCTCGTCGGGTTCGGCGTCCTTCTGCGGCTTCGGGTGTCCTTCTGCGGCGGGTCCGGTGTCCTCTTCGGCGGGTCCGGTGTCCTCTTCGGCGGGTCCGGCGTCCTCTTCGGCGGGTCCGGCGTCCTCTTTGGCGGGTCCGGCGTCCTCTTCGGCGGGTCCAGGGTCCTCGCGGCGTCCTCGCGTCCTCCCCGCTCGTTTCCCGTGCCGAGTTTTGAATAATGCGCCAGCATATACTGAGCGCAGTACACTCGGGCAGGCTCGGCAACTTTCGCGCTCACGTCCTGTACGTCCAGGACGTGACCGCGGAAGAAGCCGAGACTGGCCGAATATACAGTACCCGAGTGTGCTGCGCTCGGTATATGTCGGCGCAGTATTCAAAATTCGGCGCGGGAAAGCGGGTATCGGCGTATATCGCGCACCCACGATTTTGCCCTGATTTTCAGGGCAAAAAAGTGCGCGATATACGCCGATAAATACGGTAGTTACTCCCTATAATCGTTTTGATTTATTTCGTTTTTCGTTGGGGAATAGCTTTCGTCCGAAAATCCAATACTTGGTTTCTGTCGAATGGTCAAAGAACATTTCCGGTTGAATATTCCGCCTACAAGAATTCTATTGTTGTATGACTAGTAATTAATAATTATATTATTATTACTAGTCATAGTCAACCAACATTAGAATGTTTCTATAGCCTATGGGCGGAGCATTAAAATGTACGAGTGCAGTATATCTTCTCCATCGAATGTCGAATCTATTATTTCTATAGTGTCGAATCTTTTCTCTATAATGTCGAAAAGTACCGTATGTGTGTGTATATCAGGTTCGATAGACAGATTGCTATTCTGTATTCAGTCAGCGTCATGTCGAATCTCTCTATATCGAATTTTTACCGCAACGAAAACGAAAATAAAGCATTTTTTATGTCGGATCTTTCGGTTTTCGTTTCTTGCGCTTTCGTTATAGTTTGTTATCGTTCGGACGAAAATGCATTCTAACAAAAATGAATGCACAAGTCTACATTGTGCCAGATTCAGGTAGAGTTACGCCGACGTATCAGTGATACGCCGGCATAATTCACACTTTGCGCCGGCTTATCTGTTTTCTGTATGCAGAAAACAAGATACGACGGTTTGCTGCAAAGATCCGACAGGCGTAATTGTATTACACTGTCGGATCTTAAATGCAGTTTTAAAATGGCCGCCGGGGGCGTTCTCTCTGATTTACGCCGAGAATATGTAAATCAGCGAGATACAGCAATTCACGGAGGTACGCCGGCCCGACGCAGTCACTTTACGACGTTTACGTAAGGGTTTTCCTGGCGTAAAGATAAAGCAACAAAAAGCAGGCGCATCCTATGTTAAGTATGGACGTCGTAACCGCGTCGAATGGGAAAAGTTTTACGTCGTTTGCGTAACTCGTCTGTTTATGGGGATTGACGTCATTGACGTTCACGTCGAAAACACCGTCATAATTTGGAGCATGCGCACTGGGATACATTGATGGCCGGCGCATGCGCAGTACATTCGCCGCGGGATCGTGCCTATTTTAAATACTACACGCCCTATACCTGCCCAATTAGAATTCCGCCGGCCCATTTATGTTACGCCGTCGCAACTTTAGGAGCAAGTGCTTTGTGAATACAGTACTTACGCGTAAAGTTTTGGCGGCGTAACGTAAATGAGACACGTTATGCCAGAATAAAAAAAACGCTCGCCATCCTGAATCTGGACCTATCTATATATCTATACACAGTTATAGCTATATACCGGTATATATATATATATATATATATATATATATATATATATATATATATATATATATAATTTGTATGATTATTATTATTTTTATAATTTTTATATATGTTATATTATTTATTTTATTTTCTATAATTATTTATTTACCGTATTTTCCGGCGTATAAGACGGCTGGGCGTATAAGACGACCCCCTACTTTCCCAGGAAAAATATAGGGTTTGGGCTATACTCACCGTATAAGACTACCCCTCTTCCCACGCACACCAAATAAAAATTTAAAAACATCAGATTTGATTTCAATATGGTAATTTTAATTCAAATGCTTATGACATGCAGGTACTTAGCAGGAAAACTGTCACTTATAAACATAAGGCTGTTTGTCATCAAACATGTAAACATAAAACAGTGCAAGTGGATTCAACTTTTCCTAATTCACTCTAAAGCTGAAAGGAAGCATAAGATAATAAACCCATGGGAGCTGCCATGCGTTTTGTTTTCTAAGCTGTCAACCAAACTGGAACTGATGATGATAGGAGGAAGATAACAAACAATAGAGAGAGCAAGTGTCGGGAAAGTCCCTGGCCAGTCAGCAACGGCCATCATAACTCCAAGGTATTTTAACAGGTTTTGCTGGCGTGACAGTTTCCCTTTAAAATAAGCTGACCAGATTTTTAAAATGAAATCCGGGGACATATTTTTTCTTTACTAGAAATGGCAACAATCAGCGACTCTCTGCCCGTCGCCGCCGCCTCACAGCCTCTCAAGTCTTACTCTCCAGGCCCCGGCTACTACTGGATGGGGAGCGGAGGAAGATCACTCCGCCAGGGAAGGCAAGGAGATAGGCAGGTGGCTGGCCAGGATTTGAGCCAAAGCAGAAGAACATGTGAGCGAAGCTGAATGGGCATGCACCCGAAACTGAAGAAATATTCCCTCCACTCCGACCAGCACTTGATCATCAGAAAGGGGCACAGATAATGGGACAAGTACAACCCCCCTATGCTAGTAGGTACGACAGAGCAGGGGGGTGTAATTCAATTGTTTTTATTATTATTTCTGCACTGTCTTTGAAATTGCCCCTGCCCCTATTAAATCCAATCTGGGGACAAAACCAGGGACAGACTTGGTTCGGGGACAGTGTCCTCAATCAGGGGACTGTCCCCTGAAGCTGGGGATGTCTGGTCACCCTACTTTAAAAGCCTTCAAAATACTCCTGTTCATCATCTGATATCATAAGTACATCAAAGACATCTTGTGATACATTTGTAAGGCAGTCATCGTATGGATCTAATTCCGTATCAGATGGTGTGGTCTCAGCTTCGGCTTCCTCTTCATCTTGCCACAAGTAGTCGTCCTCCATACCATCTAATGAATTTGATATGCCACACTTCTTGAAAGACTTGATTACCATTTCTGCATCAATATCATTCCAGGCTTTTATGACAAACTTGCACAAAACATCCAACTGTGGAGCACGCATGTTTCCTCCTTTTGTAAATGACTTTTCGCCGCTAACCATCCACTCATTCCACTGTTCTCGAATGCGATCTTTAAACGGCTTATTTAGGCACACATCCAGTGGCTGCACCAACGATGTCAATCCTGCAGGAATAACTGCCGCATCTGTGTTCATTCTTGCCAGTCTCTGCTTGGTGCTGCTGGGCGTTAAATGAGCCCTGAACATATCCCACACCAGTAGACTACGTTTTTGAATAAGTCCACCTGGTCGCCTGCTCCATACATTATCAAGCCATAGCTTTACCCCTTCTTCATCCATCCAGCCTTTTTCATTCACATGTACAAAACAACCAACAGGGAACTTGAGTTTCGGCATTGTTTTTCTTTTAAAAATAATCATTGGCCTCAGTTTGGCACCATCAGCTGTACACGCTAATACCACTGTAAAACTGGACTTCTCATGTCCTGTTGTTTTAATTAAAATCGTTTTTTCACCTTTTGGATGGACAGTTTTATTTCCAACCATATCAAAATTCATTGGAGTTTCATCCATATTTCCAATTCCACTTAATGCATAGCCGTGTTTATTGCGCTGCTGTATGACGTATCGATGGAAACTATTTACTTTGGCATCAAGATCTGCAGGTAGTTTTTGTGCAATTTCCGTCTTTTGCCTCAGTACCAGATTATGCCTTTTCAAAAATCTAGTACACCAGGATACCGTGGCCTTAAATCTGTCGCTGTGATCTGGGTTAGATTTGGCCCACTGAAGTGCAAACAAACGTATTTTATTTCGTGTCACTACATAACCGTTTTGGCGATGCTCATTCACCATGTCTGCTACATGTTTTTCAAGTTCTGACCAATGTGGGGTGCCCTTTCTTAATGCACACTTACCCCTTGGCATGCCCTTTAATGCTTTTTCATTTGCTTTCCAGTCCCTAACCATCTTTTCTGTCACTCCATATTCTCTTGCAGCAGCACAGTTATTATGTTCCATAGCAAAGTTTACAACTTTAAGTTTGAAACTGGCTTCATATTTCTTTCTTCTTGCTGGTGGAGCCATTTGTATACTGTATTGGTGCTGTACTGTATGTACGGTACTGGTGCTGTACTGTATGTACAGATACTGGTGCTGTACTGTATTTACTGGTGCTGTACTGTATGTACGGTACTGGTGCTGTACTGTATGTACAGATACTGGTGCTGTTCTGTATTTACTGGTGCTGTACTGTATATACGGTACTGGTGCTGTACTGTATGTACAGATACTGGTGCTGTTCTGTATTTACTGGTGCTGTACTGTATGTACGGTACTGGTGCTGTACTGTATGTACAGATACTGGTGCTGTTCTGTATTTACTGGTGCTGTACTGTATATACGGTACTGGTGCTGTACTGTATGTACAGATACTGGTGCTGTTCTGTATTTACTGGTGCTGTACTGTATGTACGGTACTGGTGCTGTACTGTATATACGGTACTGGTGCTGTACAGATACTGGTGCTGTTCTGTATTTACTGGTGCTGTACTGTATGTACGGTACTGGTGCTGTACTGTATATACGGTACTGGTGCTGTACAGATACTGGTGCTGTTCTGTATTTACTGGTGCTGTACTGTATGTACGGTACTGGTGCTGTACTGTATATACGGTACTGGTGCTGTACAGATACTGGTGCTGTTCTGTATTTACTGGTGCTGTACTGTATATACGGTACTGGTGCTGTACTGTATGTACTGGTACTGTATGTACAGATACTGGTGCTGTTCTGTATTTACTGGTGCTGTACTGTATGTACTGGTGCTGTACTGCATGTACAGATACTGGTGCTGTACTGTATCTGCTCACCAGACTGCCTTCCCTCAGGATCTCCAATACCAGTATGCAACAACCAGTTAATCGATATTACACTGCCTGCTTGGATTATAGTCACCACTAGATGCCTTCCCTCAGAGCAAGCAGCCAATCAAAGCAAGCGATGCATTTCCTGTGCATTTCCTGTGCACACTGCATACAAAGCCTGCTTGGATTGGGTGAATCTCCCTGCCTGCCCAGCCCTCCCTGTCTCCATAACGATCTGAGCGGGAGTTCTGTGACTACACATGAGAGCAGGGGAGCGGCTCCAGGAGCGGGGATGCAGGTGCGGTGGCTCAGCGCCTGTCCCCGAAGCTTTAACACGCTGTATGCCGGCGGGAGAACTGTGAGAACACATAAGTGCAGGGAGAGGTGGTGGCTCCACAACTGTTTAGCTTGGATGCAGGTGCGGTTGCTCAGCGCCTATCCCCGATGCTCTAGCACGCTGTATGCGGCGGGAGAACTGTGAGGCGGCGTACACACGGCAGGGAATCTCGACGGGCAGAACACATCGAAATCGGCGACCCGCCCGTCGGGAATGGCAACCAGCCATTCTTCCGGGCGGGCCGTCGAGGAAATAGAGAGCGTGCTCTCTATTTCTGCTCGACGGGCTTCCCGACGGGAAGCTCGCTGAGACCGTACACACGGCCGAGGTCCTCGCTGGAATGTGCATTCCAGCGAGGTTCTCGCTGGTTTTCAGCGAGAACCTCGGCCGTGTGTACGCCGCCTGAGAGCAGGGAGAGGTTAGCTGGAATGCATCAGGTAGCTGGTACTGTGTGTACACATGATCGCAGGGAGGGGGGCGGCTGGCTGGGATGCAGGCACAGTGGCTCAGCGTCTGTCCCTGAAGCTTTAACACGCCGTATGCCGGCGTATAAGACGACACCCAGCGTATAAGACGACCCCTGACTTCTGAGAAGATTTTCAGGGGTTAAAAAGTCGTCTTATACGCCAGAAAATACGGTAGATGGATTTAATATAATTTGTAGCTCCTTACAAGGCACATATCATTAACACAATGGGCCAGATTCTCGTCGGAGTTACGTTGGCGTATCTCGAGATACGCTGCGTAACTTCAAAGATGCGCCGGCGTATCTATTTTCTGTAATCAGAAAACAAGATACGCCGGAATTTTGCTTAGATACGAGCGGCGTATACGCAAGTGCTTTGAGAATACAGCACTTGTGTCCTAAGTTCAGGCGACGTAGCGAACAATCTGCCTTTACACACACGCTACGCCGCCTCAACTCAGGACTTAAGTGCCGTATTCTCAAAGCACTTGCGTCGGCGTAGCGTAAATCGGCGTAAGCCCGGGTAATTCAAATTAAGCTTGGAGTGGGCGTGTTGCATGGCAATCAACCATGACCCCACGTAATTGACGCTTTTTCTGAACGGCGCATGCGCCGTCCGTGGACGTATCCCAGTGCTCAAAATTACGCCGCAAATACTTGACGTGAACGTAACTTACGTAAAGCCATATTCGCGAACGATTTACGCAAACAACGGAAAATTCGACGCTGTCCCAACGTCCATACTTAACATTACGTACGCCTCATATAGCAGGGGTAACTTTACACCAGACTTACGCTCAGGCAAACGACGTAAAATACGACGAGCAGGCGCAAGTACGTTCGTGAATTGGCGTATCTAGCTCATTTGCATATTTGCCACGTAAATCGATGGAAGCGCCACCTAGCGTCCAGCGTAAATATGCTACTAAGATACGACGGCATAAGAGACTTACGCCGCTCTCGCCGGATACGCCGTATCTAAGCAAAATTCCGGCGTATCTTGTTTTCTGATTACAGAAAATAGATACGCCGGCGCATCTTTGAAGTTACGCGGCGTATCTCGAGATACGCCGACGTAACTCAGACGAGAATCTGGCCCATGAACTTTAATGGCATCCCGGCCTTAGTCCGTAGGGTTCAGTATTGAGTTGGCCCACCCTTTGCAGCTACAACACCTTCAACTCTTCTGGGAAGGCCGTCCACAAGGTTTAGGAGTGTGTCCATGGCAGTGTTTCTCAATTCCAGTCCTCACGCCCCCCAACAGGTCATGTTTTCAGGATTTCCCTCAGATGAAAAGGCTGTGGGAATTACTAAGGCAGTGAAACTGATCAAATCACCTGTGCAAAATAATGGAAAACCTGACCTGTTGGGGGGGCGTGAGGACTGGAATTGAGAAACACTGGTCTATGGGGATGAATTAAAGAACAAAAATTGGGGAGAGGGGGGGTACCTGAGGACCCTGGGACTATAAAGCGGTGCTGATAAAGTGTACCGAAACACTGATAAAATACAAAAGAAATTTTATTAAGTTTATACAAAGGTAAGTAAATAAAAACCATCCGTTGTATTAAATGTCACATATGTCACAGGCTTCGGTAGTCTGGGCAAGGTTCTTTGGTAGTTGTAGTTCAACCGACATGTTTCGCTCTGTGGAGCTTCTTCAAAGGTTTTTAGAACTAACTACACTGTGTTAAAACAAGGATATACAGATGGTTCAAAACAGAAGTACAACAGTTGTAGATAAAGAGAATGTATTCATTAAAACAAACAATTGGTACAAGAATCAGGGGAATAATAATTGGTTCAATATATTAAACAAAATCCTCAATAAATTATGCTTGAGCAGGGGAGCAAAAGAGGGGGGGGGGAGGGGGGTTTGTTTAAGGACCCTGGGACCGCTTTATAGTCCCAAGGTCCTCAGGTACCCCCCCTCTCCCCAATTTTTGTTCTTTAATTCATCTACACGGGATGAGGTGCTCAAATACAGAGTAACTGGGTGTCCACACTAAATTGTTTTTTGGTCTATGGGGATGTTTGACCATTCTTCCAGAAGCGCAGTTGTGAGGTCAGGCACTGATGTTGGACGAGAAGGCTTGGCTCGCAGTCTCCACTCTAATTCATCCCAAAAGTGTTATATCGGGGTTGAGGTCAGGACTCTGTGCAGGCCAGCCAAGCTCCTCCACCCCAAACTCGCTCATCCATGTCCTTATGGACCTTGCTTTGTGCACTGGTGCGCAGTCATGTTGGAACAGGAAGGGGCCGTCCCCAAACTGTTCCCACAAAGTTGGGAGCATAAATTTGTCCAAAATGTCTTGGTATGCTGATGCCTTAAGAGTTCCCTTCACTGGAACTAAGGGGCCAAGCCCAACCCCTAAAAAACAACCCCACACCATAATTCTCCCCTGCTTCAGTGTCCTCATAGCAAGAGGCATGCTATTGGAGGTACTTACAAGGGGAGAGTTCTGGGAGGATGTCATGTGACATTCCTGGGAGGATGCCATGTGACGTCTACCCGGAAAGACGAAAGAGGATGTCATGTGACGTCTACCCGGAAGGACGAAAGTCCCGCCCCCCAGTGATTTTACAATGTGCCATGTGGGAAGTGGTTAAAAAGAAAAAAAAAAGTTGGGGCCTTCTTTAAAATGTAATAATAGTTTAAAACTAAAAAGATGCAATCCGTTTACCTAAATTATGTTTTCTCTTTTGGAGAACAACCCGGGTGATCCAGGCTCCATGTGTTTTCTTCCAAGCCAAGGAATAAAATGCACACATAGCATGAATGTTAATGATGGATACAGGTAGGATGTTAATGTATCATGGTCAAGAAATTAATGTTCCGTATAACCTCTCCAGAACTGAGGTAGAGGAACACTTAACGTTTCACGCTGTGCAGCAATTTATACTGGTCAATAGCCGGTAAAGGATCAATTACAACAAGAGTTATGATCACGTAAGCTCCCAGATGTTCCACTACAGAGCACACAATTAATATAACTGTTCAATCGATTTTCAAACTTCCTGTTTTTTTTTTGTTTTTTTTTAAAGGGATGTCCAAGAGCAAGATAAGTTTTACACAGTCATTTATCTATGTCCAAGTTGTAATAAATATTTTCTGTTGAAGTGAATACATATTTTACAGACCAAAAGAAAAATACAAATTTCCTAAAGAAAAATACTCTTTTCCCTTTTGCCTATTGAGGTCCAACCTTCAACCCACTTTTATTCACCTTAGCCATGCTCCCCCACTGCTCCGATTTATCACTGTCCAGGATCTTTATAAGTTCTGTGTTGGATGGTGTTGGAGCTTACACAGAGTTGATAAAGTCCCCCCGTCCCTCATGTAATAGTGTACAGGTCTGTTGATTGGCCACTAAGGCCCAAGCAGTGCATGCTGGTCACATGCTCCTCCTCACCCATATCTAATGGAGCAATGGAACATCAGAGAAGGTGATCATGGGTTGGTTCTGGGGTTCTACAGGGATTTTGGGCATGGGTTGAGGTTAGGTGAGGCTTTGAGGGGATTTTGGGTATGGGTTGGGGTTCTACAGGGATTTTTGGTATAAGTTGACGTTCTACATGGATTTGGGGTATGGGTTGGGGTTCTACAGGGATTTGGGGCATGGCTTGGGTTGAGGTTCTACAGGGATTTTGGATATGGGTTGCATTGGATTGGGATTCTACAGGTATTTTGGGTATGGGTTGGGATGAGGCCCTTTTTGAAATTTTTGGTATGGTTTGGGTTGAGGTTCTACAGGGATTTTAGGTATGGGTTGTGTAACGGAATGCACCGTGACAGACTGAGATATTCCTATGTCTAGGGTCACCTTATGTCCACTAGGGCCATAGGGTGACAAAGAATCATAATTCATATATTACAGAAGGGACATTATTAATACTTCATTTTAGGACTGAGATATCACAAGGAGTTCATGATGACATGACCAGGTCAACCAGACAGTGTGTCATACCTTTGTATAATAGGCTATTGAAATATCTTAAGGTGTTGGCTATTCACTGTAAAGACATTCCGTTGAAGGTGTTGATTGCACCCACTCTCACAAGACTCTGCCATTGTGTGATAAAGCTGTCTAGATAACTTATTCAACTAGATGTCTGTGTTACTATTCAAGGTTAATTGAACACTATTGATGATGCGGTGCCGTCATGTCTAGCTACCAATTAAAGAATTATCCTCAGTGAGTGAATAGGGGGGTGGGGAATACATTGTCCTGTGATGAACTGTATTATGCTTGAAACTGTATAAGAAGCTGAGAAAATACCAATAAATTGTCATATCTTTGAAGCAAGTGCAGAGCTTGAGTCTCGTCTTGTTTATGGGAATGGATATGGATCGTGTATGCAAGATCGTCGCAGTGTGTCAGATAAGCTTGTCGTGGATGGATGGAAGGTCGTAAGCGGTGGTGACCATTACATTTGGTGGCACAGCAGTGGGATGATTCCATCTTCAGAAGGACGGCTACAAGGACACAGGAAAATGGAGACGGTGTATGAACGGATGAAGCTCTCTTCCCTCATGGACTTACTGGAGAGCCGGGGCAGACCGGCCAGCAACCGTAAGAAAAGGGACATTATCGCAGAACTGGTCGAAATGGATAGAGCTAAAAGGCCCGCCGTAACGGACAGGACACCCGAGGAAGAAAGTTTTGATCGGGCTGTTAACCTAAGACTGGCACATTATGGTCCTAACCCTCCACCGGAGATCAGGGACAGAGTTATTGCGGCTCTGAATGCCACCTTGCTACAGAGAAGAAGTGCTGCAGCAGCTGAAGTCACAGCAGCACCAACTAAAGAGAGAGGAAAGGTGCAGATACCAGTCTCCATGGAAGAGGAATTCCAAAGAAGGTTACAAGAGATGCGGATACAGCATAGAGGACCAGTATCAGAGGAGGTCCTGTTGGGATGGTGGATGTTCCTTCCAGAGTGCCAACTCTGGAAGGAAGCGTTAGCTCGGAAGCAGCAAAACCAAGGAAAGGTCCTGCCCTCCATCTATGCAAGGTACTGGCCGCAGTATGACGTACGAATGCTGTTGTTGGGGGAACAACCGAAGCAGGAGTGGATAGCAGAGTTAAGCAGGCTGATCCGGGCAGAGATGCAGCTGGATGAAAGCTACAGAGCCCTCCAGTGGTATGTAGCCCAAGAGTGCCCGTGGCCAGCAGATGACAGCCCCACAGAAGGCCATGACTATGATGGCCTGGGATTATTGTATTGGAGGATGTCCAGTGATCCAGACTTCGGGGATGATCGGGAGTGGCGCTTGGAGGACATAATGGAGCACAGAGAGGAGAAATTGAATATCTCGGGAGGCCACTGGTCACAGGAAGATTTAGAATTTCTGGCCATTCAAGAATGGGAGCTGGAGGTCGCCTACAGACAGCTGCTAGACTCGGCTCAGCAGCAGGGTGGGGCTTCCATTGCCTGGGACTATGAGGAAAGTTCATATGACAACTGTGAACTCCTGGCTGATGAATCGGCAGTGGAAAATACGGAGATTGCCTTCCCTAAAGCCAAAGCAGATGGTGTGGAGTTCCAGAGAGCCGGGGCGGTTGGCCCCTCTCTCCAACAACAAGCTGAGGTGGTAAAGCTTTTACCCCCAGCTGAATCACTGGCAACAGAACAGAGGGTCACGGACCTCTGCTCTTCACTAACGGAAGAGGGGGACCCTGTGGTAGTGGATGAGACTATGGTCTCCACTCACAGCAACCCAGCGGAAGAGCTGGCAACAGAACAGAGGGTCACGGACCTCTGCTCTCCACTAACGGAAGAGGGGGACCCTGTGGTGGTGGATGGGACTGTGGTCTCCACTCACAGCAACCCAGCGGAAGAGCTGGCAACAGAACAGAGGGTCACGGACCTCTGCTCTCCACTAACGGAAGAGGGGGACCCTGTGGTAGTGGATGGGACTGTAGTCTGCACTCACAGCAACCCAGCGGAAGAGCTGGCAACAGAACAGAGGGTCACGGACCTCTGCTCTTCACTAACGGAAGAGGGGGTTCCTGTGGTAGTGGATGGGACTGTGGTCTCCACTCACAGCAACCCAGCGGAAGAGCTGGCAACAGAACAGAGTGTCATAGGCCTCTGCTCCTCACCAACAGAAGAGGGGGACCCTGTGGTAGTGGATGGGACTGTGGTCTCCACTCACAGCAACCCAGCGGAAGAGCTGGCAACAGAGCAGAGTGCCCCAGGCCTCTGCTCCTCACTAACAGAAGAGGGGGTTCCTGGGGTAGTGGATGGGACTTCAGTCTCCACTGTCACAACCCCAGAAAATGGTACAGGACTGGGACAGGAGGATGTCAGCTTTGCTTTGCAAGCACCGGGGGGTTTTCACCAAGCACCAGTGGATGGGACTTCAGTCTCCACTGGTATACCCCAGGAAGGGGGGGCAGTTGGCCCAGACCCCCAACAGCATGATGAACTGAGCCCAGCCACCCTGCCTTCCCCCCAGCGGCAGGCGTGTTCTCTGAGAGAGGCAGAGGTTGGCGGGGTGAGTAATGCTCAGTTTGGAGCCATTTATTTGGGGTACAGTATGGATACCAGCATTGGAGGACTGGAACTACTGACGGACTTCGGAGTCAACCCGTTTGGGGTTCCCACCTGTGTCCGTCTCCCACCGAAAGGGGAGAGATGTAACGGAATGCACCGTGACAGACTGAGATATTCCTATGTCTAGGGTCACCTTATGTCCACTAGGGCCATAGGGTGACAAAGAATCATAATTCATATATTACAGATGGGACATTATTAATACTTAATTTTAGGACTGAGATATCACAAGGAGTTCATGATGACATGACCAGGTCAACCAGACAGTGAGTCATACCTTTGTATAATAGGCTATTGAAATATCTTAAGGTGTTGGCTATTCACGGTAAAGACATTCCGTTGAAGGTGTTGATTGCACCCACTCTCACAAGACTCTGCCATTGTGTGATAAAGCTGTCTAGATAACTTATTCATGTGTTACTATTCAAGGTTAATTGAACACTATTGATGATGCGGTGCCGTCAGGCCCGGAGTGGCCAATCGGGAGAACCGGGATTATTCCCGGTGGGCTGGTCGGGTTTGCGGGCCGGTTGCGCGCCCCCCCCTGCACAAAAACATCCCCCCGACCCGTCCTCCCGAGTCCCAGGTCCCGCGGCCTCCTCCCGGCTCACATATAGCTTCTGAAATGGTGCCTTGACGAGTGCAGAGTTTTCTGCAGCTCCAGAGAAGAGTACCTGCAGCCCTCCACCAGCACCATGCGTTCACGTGGGATGGACCCCCGCGCGCGCTGAATGTGCTCTCTCCTGGGTCCCAGGAGCAGCACTTCCGAGTGAGTCCCCCGTCGCCCCCCCCCTCTCTCCCTGCAATGTGCCGATCAGGACCTCTCTCCCACCAGCAGCACGCTCGCCCTATCTTCCCACACTCCAGGAGAGCTAATGTCTAACAGGTAAGCTACAGACAATTCCGTTCGGTCTCCCTCGCCCATGTCAGTGCAGTACTTGCAGGAGCCCAGCAGAAGGAGCATCTCACTGCCCCCCCTGTCCATCCCACTGTCCCCCATCCATCCCATGGCCCCACTGTCCCCCATCCATCCCATGGGCTGCCCGTCCATCCCACTGTCCCCCATCCATCCCATGGCCCCCCCGTCCATCCCACTGTTCCCCATCCATCCCATGGCCCCCCTGTCCATCCCACTGTCCCCCATCCATCCCATGGCCCCACTGTCCCCCATCCATCCCATGGCCCCACTGTCCCCCATCCATCCCATGGCCCCATCGTCCATCCCACTGTCCCCTATCCATCCCATGGCCCCTGTCCATCCCACTGTCCCCCATCTATCCCATGGCCCCCTGGCCCCACTGTCCCCCATCCATCCCATGGCCCCACTGTCCCCCATCCATCCCATGGCCCCATCGTCCATCCCACTGTCCCCTATCCATCCCATGGCCCCTGTCCATCCCACTGTCCCCCATCTATCCCATGGCCCCCTGTCCATCCCACTGTCCCCCCATCCATCCCATGGCCCCACTGTCCCCCCCATCCATCCCATGGCCCCACTGTCCCCCATCCATCCCATGGCCACACTGTCCCCCATCCATCCCATGGCCCCACTGTCCCCCATCCATTGCATGGCCCACCGTCGATCCTACTGTCCCCCATCTATCCCATGGCCCCCCTGTCCATCCCACTGTCTCCTCATCCATCCCGTGCCCCCCCCCGTCCATCCCACTGTCCCCCATCCATCCCATGGCCCCCCCATCCATCCCACTGTCCCCCATCCATCCCATGGCCCCCCCATCCATCCCACTGTCCCCCATCCATCCCATGGCCCCCGTCTAATCCCACTGTCCCCCATCCATCCCATGACCCCCCCCATCCATCCCACTGTCCCCCATCCATCCCATGCCCCCCCCGTCTATCCCACTGTCCCCCATCCATCCCATGGCCCCCCTGTCCACCCCACCGTCCCCCTGTCCATCCCACTGTCCCCCTGTCCATTCCACTGTCCCCCTGTCCACCCCATTGTCTCCCTGCCCATCCCACGGTCCTCCTGTCCATCCCACGGTCCTCCTGTCCATCCCACGGTCCTCCTGTCCATCCCACGGTCCTCTTGTACATCCCACTGTCCCCCATCCATCCCACGACCCCCCTGCCCATCCCACTGTCCCCCATCTATCCCACGGCCCCCCTGTCCATCCCACTGTCTCCCTGTCCACCCCATGGCCCCCCTGTCCATCCCACTGTCCCCCTGTCCATCCCACGGTCCTCTTGTCCATCCCACGGTCCTCTTGTCCATCCCACGGTCCCCCTGTCCATCCCACTGTCCCCATGTCCATCCCACTGTCCCCTTGTCCACCCCATGGTCCCACCATCCACCCCATGGTCCCCCCGTCCTTCTCACTGTCCCCCCTCCTGTCCATCTTGCTGTCTCCTGTCCATCCCACAGTCACCCTGTCCATCCCACGGGCCTTAGATATGATCGACTAATTTGGAGTGTTAAGATAGAATGGGCCACCTTGGTGTGGTGTTGATAGTGTGGGTTGCTATAGGTTGGATGGCCTACTTTGAACTAGCAGTGGAAGGTTTGGGTGCAGTGGATAGTAAGGGGTGTTGTAGATAGGGTGGGTTTCATTTAGGCTTCTTCCACGGTTAACGCAATGTGGCCATACCCTCTGTTCGCGTGGAGTACACAGCACCCTGTCCCCTTGTCCACCCCATGGGCTATTAAGACGGCCCAATTTTTCTGGACACCAGGAGCTCCTTCCTCCTCATCAAAGTCTTCTTGTTGAAACCACCATATGGTCATACCAGAGAGGTAGCAGCCCAAGCCCCCAAGTGGGTCCACCCCCACTGTTGAGCTCAACCCACTGGAAGTCATTGCTTCCTCATTGGCCAAGGAGCCACCTACCTATTGGCCAATTCAGCCAGTCCAGTGTAGTCTGCCATCCAAATTAGAATACTCTTTTTCAGATGTCCCTCATTTTGGACAAGTGTGGGGGCCTCTATAATAAATGTAATACTTAAAAGGTCATGACAAAGGAAACATAATGATGAAAAGGCACTTGCGTGTTAAGCCAAGAAACCTTTGCTTAATACGTCATGGTCAGAGTATGGTGGGAAGGGAGGTGCTGTCCTTTGCCAATACACATTGTATGGAAGGGTGTCTCTTTTTTCCATCTCAGAAAGTTGGGGGGTATGCCCCACTATAACCCTCACCAACTTTTTGGGGCACACACAGGTGGTAAAAAGGCCCTTGTCTATCATGGTATCCCATGTACCAATTGTCTAAAGCCACATGGTCTGGTGTGGTACAGAAAGGGTGGAACGGTATATGCTCACTGCCCACTCTTTCCTGGTCACCCAGGCTGCATGCCTAGATAAGGTTCTGTTTGCAATATTAAGGGGAACACAACACGCTTTTTTACTTTTTTTTACCCCAAACAGGAAAAACAACCCTACTTAGGACAGGGGTCACCGATACAGGTAGACAGGGGTCACCAATACTGGTAGACAGAGGTCACCATTACAGGTAGACAGAGGTCATCATTACAGGTAGACAGGGGTCACCAATACAGGAAGACAGGGGTCACCAATACAGGAAGACAGGGGTCACCAATACAGGAAGACAGGGGTTACTATTAACGGTAGACAGGGGTCGCCAATATAGGTAGACATGGGAAATATTTCCACTGGAGAAATAGACAAAAATACAAATCAAATAGAACTTCTTTAAACTTCCCACTTGTTCAAATCTAGGCCAACAGTTCTTTCTTCCATTTTAATACACGCAGACATGAATTGTTTATGCTTTGTATGTTGTGACATGCTTCATGCTGGTGTTAGAGCTCCAACAATTCCTGTTTACATCCTCAGGATCAAGGAGACGGAGATAAGAAGAATGCACAATTAATTTTAAAATCAGATATTTTCCTGCGAGGATCTTTGATCTCCCAAACTATCATATAAGAAGAAGTCAAGGTAATTACTGCAATTGTAAATATTTAAATAAGAGCAACTCACAGTTCTTCATACAGTCAAAAATGTATGGTGGGGTGGAAAGTATAAAAAACTTGTCATAACTCCCTGTTTGGAATGTGATAGGTCTTTGTTTTATCTGTACACAGGAGCTGAGTTTTATTTTGAGGTTGGCCAACCCAAAATACAAAAATGTATCGCTGGCTACCACTGATCATTGTAAAAGCTCAATTGGATTGTCTGTTTTAATCATCTGAATACATTTCAGATGTATCGGAATAGTGCCACCTATCAGTGCTCCTCAGTGCCACCCAGGGCTTTTTTTCTCAGGTAATAGGTATAGGAACTTCACCCATCCGAATCACCCTTGGTCTCCACCCCCTACCCATCTCTTAGCACCACCACACCTTGGCTCCACCCCCTACCCATCTCTTAGCACCACCACACCTTGGCTCCACCCCTACCCATCTCTTAGCACCATCACACATTGGCTCCACCCATACCAAACTCTTAGCACCATCACACCTTGGCTCCACCCCCTACCCATCTCTTAGCACCACCACACCTTGGCTCCACCCATACCCATCTCTTAGCACCATCACACATTGGCTCCACCCCTACCAAACTCTTAGCACCACCACACCTTGGCTCCACCCCCTACCCATCTCTTAGCACCACCACACCTTGGCTCCACCCCCTACCCATCTCTTAGCAGCATCACACATTGGCTCCACCCCCTGCCCATCTCTTAGCACCACCACACCTTGGCTCCACCCCCTACCCATCTCTTAGCACCACCCCACCTTGGTTCCACCCCCTACCCATCTCTTAGCACCACCCCACCTTGGTTCCACCCCCTACCCACCTTCCAGTATAGCACCGTTCAGAGAATACAGAACCAAGTATTTTGTGCTACTCCAGCAACCCCAGCAACAATAGTTCCTCCGCATAACAAAATACTTTTCCCCAGCAACAATGGAACCCCCACAACACTATACCACCCCAGCAACAATAGACCCCTACCACAAATAACAGATTTATTGGCAGCCGGCATCAATAGACTCTCCAGCAACAATAGACATCTTCCTCAACAGTAGATCCCACCTAGCAATAATAGATCCCCCCAGCAAGATAAGACCCTCACCACCAGCACCAGTAGATTTACCAAGCAACAATGGACCCCCACCCCCAAAACGGATCCCCACCAGTGACAATAGGTACCCCAGCAGCCAGCATCAATAGACTCTCCAGCACCCTTTTTCAGTACATACATTCCCTGCTGGAGGTGCCGGAACTGCATTTCCCCACGTTCCTGCTATTGGTGCCTGTCATTGCCGCCTATCAGTGCCCATCAGTGCAGCATATCGGTGCCCATTAGTGCAGCATATCAGTGCCCATCAGTGCAGCATATCAGTGCCACCATATCAGTGCCCATCAGTGCAGCATTTTAGTGATAATCGGTGCCACCTATCAGTGATAATTTTTGCCACCTATCAGTGCCCGTCAGTGTCACCAATCAGTGCCCATCAGTGCAGCATATCAGTGATAATCAGTGCCACCTATCAGTGTCACCTATCAGTGCCTTAAGGGCCGCCTATCAGTGCCCATCCGTGCCACCTATCCCTGACACTTCTCACAGATTTATTAAAAAATAAATAAAAAAAAACATTTAACATTTTCCTTCCACTTCACAATTATCTGCCTCTTTGTGTTGGTCTATCAAATAAAATCCCAATAAAATACATTTACGTTTTTGGTTGTAACATGACAAAGTGTGGAAAGTTTCAAGGGGTATGAATACTTTTTCAAGGCACTGTACACCGGCAATACAGCTGGCAATTTGTTCCCAGTTTTGTAGCTTTCCTTTTGCTTATAGCCAAACAATCCACCACCAACAATTTCAATCATTTCCAGGTTTGGAGTAAACAAATGATCAAAACTGGCATAGAAATCAGTAATTTTCCGCTCTCAGTCACTTTCCACTGCAAAGTTCAACAATTTGGTGATAAAATTATTCAGAGCTTAAAAAGCAAAAAGAAGAAATGAAGATTGTAACACGTAGGGCAGAATGTGTAGATTGTGCCTCACTTGATGAGAACAATTTGCAGCAGAGTGTACAATTATGTAGAAATAGAGGAAAAACCGAAATGAAAAGAACATGTTGTTGATCATCTTGCATTCCTAACAATGTATTCAAAGGAGATGTATTCTACGGCAGTAGTTCACAGCCACCGTGCCGTGGCTTGGTTCCAGGTCACAGCTTCCTCCTGCCAGGCCATCAAATTCGCTGTCTGCTGCACCTCTGGCATAATACTTCCTGCAATTATCTAGCCTGGGCCTGAAGACTGTGGATAATAGAAGCATCATTTAGCTCAACCTGGAGCACCACCCAGAGACTGTGGTACCTCCGTTGGCAGAAGGACTGCCCTAAGTCACTTACACTTGGAATAATCTATTAGCAATGGTTGAAGGGGGAAGCAATGTTGGAAGAGTACTGCGGCGTGAACAATTTTGGAAGTGAGTAACAGGGGATGCGAAAGTGAGCAGTATTGGAAGAGGGTGGCAATGGGTTGAGATGTTATCAGTGTTGGAAAAGGGTTGTGAGAGGTGCAGATGTGAGCAGTGTTGGAACAGGGTGGCTGGAGAGGTATAGATGCGTTGTGTTGGAAAAAGGTTGCATAAGTGAGTAGAGTTGGAAGTGTCTGGCAGGAGTTGTAGAGGTGATCAGTGTTTGAAGATGGTGGCAGGAGATGTAGAGGTGAGCAGTGCTGGAAGAGGGTGGCAGGAGATGTAGAGGTGAGTAATGCTAGAAGAGGATGGCAGGAGATGTAGAGGTGAGTAGTGCTGGAAGAGGGTGGCAGGAGTTGTAGAGGTGATCAGTGTTTGAAGATGGTGGCAGGAGATGTAGAGGTGATCAGGGTAAGAGGTGGGTGGCAGAAGATGTAGAGGTGAGCAGTGCTGGAAGAGGGTGGCAGAAGATGTAGAGGTGAGTAGTGCTAGAAGATGGTGGCAGGAGATGTAGAGGTGAGCAGTGCTGGAAGAGGGTGGCAGAAGATGTAGAGGTGAGCAGTGCTGGAAGAGGGTGGCAGAAGATGTAGAGGTGAGTAGTGCTGGAAGAGGGTGGCAGAAGATGTAGAGGTGAGTAGTGCTAGAAGAGGGTGGCAGAAGATGTAGAGGTGAGTAGTGCTAGAAGAGGATGGCAGGAGATGTAGAGGTGAGTAGTGCTAGAAGATGGTGGCAGGAGATGTAGAGGTGAGCAGTGCTGGAAGAGGGTGGCAGGAGATGTAGAGGTGAGTAGTGCTAGAAGATGGTGGCAGGAGATGTAGAGGTGAGTAGTGCAAGAAGAGGATGGCAGGAGATGTAGAGGTGAGTATTGCTGGAAGAGGGTGGCAGAAGATGTAGAGGTGAGCAGTGCTGGAAGAGGGTGGCAGAAGATGTAGAGGTGAGCAGTGCTGGAAGATGGTGGCAGGAGATGTAGAGGTGAGTAGTGCAAGAAGAGGATGGCAGGAGATGTAGAGGTGAGTAATGCTGGAAGAGGATGGCAGGAGATGTAGAGGTGAGCAGTGCTGGAAGAGGGTGGCAGAAGATGTAGAGGTGAGTAGTGCTAGAAGAGGATGCAGGAGATGTAGAGGTGAGTAGTGCTAGAAGAGGATGGCAGGAGATGTAGATGTGATCAGTGCTGAAAGTGGGTGGCAGGAGATGTAGCGGTGATGAGTTTTCGAAGATGGTGGCAGTCGATGTAGAAGTGAGCAGTGCTGGAAGATGGTGGCAGGAGATGTAGAGATGATCAGCGTTTGAAGAGGATGGAAGGAGATGTAGAGGTGAGTAGTGCTAAAAGGTGATGGCAGGAAATGTTGAGGTGAGTAGTGCTAGAAGACGATAGCAGGAGATGTTGAGATAAGTAGTGCTGGAAGATGTGGCAGGAGATGTTGAGGTGAGTAGTGCTGGAAGATGGTGGCAGGAGATATTGAGGTGAGTAGTGCTGGAAGAGAATAGCAGGAGATGTAGAGATGATCAGCGTTTGAAGAGGATGGAAGGAGATGTAGAGATGATCAGCGTTTGAAGAGGATGGCAGGAGATGTTGAGGTGAGTAGTGCTGGAAGATGGTGGCAAGGGTTGTAGAGATGAGTAGTATTGGATGATGGTGGCAGGAGATGTTGAGGCGAGTAGTGCTGGAAGAGGATAGCAGGAGATGTTGAGGTGAGTAGTGCTGGAAGAGGATAGCAGGAGATGTAGAGATGATCAGCGTTTGAAGAGGATGGCAGGAGATGTTGAGGTGAGTAGTGCTTGAAGATGGTGGCAGGGGTTGTAGAGATGAGTAGTATTGGAAGATGGTGGCAGGAGATGTAGAAGTGAGTAGTGCTGGAAGATGGTGACAGGAGATGTAGAGGTGAGTAGTGCTGGAAGAGGATGGCAGGTGATGCAGAGGTGATCAGTGTTGGAGGAGGATGGAAGGGGGATACAAAGCAGTGTTGGAAAAGGATATGAAAGGTTGCAGAAGTGAGCAGAGTTGGAAGTGGGTGGCAGGGAATGCCTCACTGTGCCCATGCCTCACTGTGTCCATGACCAGACTGACGTTTAACATGGGAGTCTATGGAAGGGGTGCCTGGCTTTGAAAAATCAGTGCTTCCTGGCCGTAGGTCCCCCAGACAGCAAACTTTTCACACTTGTAGAGAAAGAGTGGGGCTACATGTGTGCCAAGTTTTCAGTACCAGATCCCCAAAGTCCAGGAGATCAGGCACAAAAAGGTGACTCGAGTATAACCCGAGGGGGGGGGGGCATATTCAGCACACAAAAAAATTGCTGAAAAACTCAGCTTATACTCGAGTATATACGGTAATTCGTACAAAACATCTACTGTGTTCACCTGCATGAATTAAACTGATCTGAGCTCCGACCCTTCTCTATGACGTGGTCCTGTCTGTGGAAATCTTTCCCAGCACACCACACATCAAACAACCCGCTAGTTTGGGCACCGGCCAGATCTAATCACGGCAACATCCCTCTTTAGAAGAGCTTATTAGAAATGTTTTGCCCTCCGCTGACTTCTTACTCCTATGATTAATCTTCCGCTAATGATGTTGAGTCTCCAGTCCAGAATCTCATGCTTACTCAAGAAGCAACAACACCATTAGATAATTTAACAAGTGGCTCAACATGAAGGGCCTGCGTCAATGGGTTTTATATTTAAGCTAATAGGGTATTGTATTCCAATGCAAGTCTATGGGAACCCACTTGAAGTAGGTCAAATGCACGTCAGATGGAGGTCAATTGTACCTGTTAATGAGTTCTCAATAATCTCAGAATCTTCTCAAACTGATGCTTACTAGACATGCGCACACTGAAATATTTTGTTTCGGAATTTCATTTTCGTCCCAATTTTTTATTTTTATTTAGTTACTCCCGAAATTAATTTTGGGCCAGATTCTCATAGAATTTCGCTTGCGTATCGTAAGCCATTTACACTACGCCGCCGTATCGTACTAGAGCAAGTGCCGTATTCTCTAACCATTTGCTCCGTAGTTTGCGTTGGCGTAGCGTAAATGGCCCAGCGTATCCCCGCGTAATTCAAATGGGGCGGCTTGTATTTAAATTAAGCGCGCCCCCGCGTCGAACGAACTGCGCATGCGCCGGCCGGGGAAAAAGCCCAGTGCGCATGCTCCAGCTCACGTCGGAAAGCGTAGTTGAAACCGACGTCAAAACGACGTGATCGTCACTTACGCAATGCCCTATTCGCGAACGAGTTAGTAAAACGACGGAAAAAGCCGACGCTGACCCGACGCCAACCTTAACATGGAATCCGACGGCATCTGACGGCATCCGACGGAACTTCGTAAGGTTACTCCGCATAGATGCAGGGGTAACCTTACGCGGACGAAAACGATCAGGAATCGGCGTAGTAGCCTCATTTGCATATGCAAATGAAAAAACAACGTAAAGGCCACCTAGATAAGAGGCAAAAAAACGGCGATACGACGGGGTATCTGAGATACTCCGTCGTAGCGCCGCTGAGAATCTGGCCCTTTTTATTTATTTTGTTTTGTTAAAAAAATGCATTTGTCCGAAAATCTGAATAAATTAAGGTCGAATTTACCATCGAAGACTTAAGCCGCGTACACACGGCAGAGAACCTCGACGGGCAGAACACATCGTTCCGCCCGTCGAGGTTCTCTGCCGGCCGTCAGATTCGGCGACCCGCCCGTCGGGAATGGCAACCAGCCATTCATCCAGGCGGGCCGTCAAGCAAATAGAGAACATGCTCTCTATTTCTGCTCGACGGCATTCCCGACGGGCGGGGCTCGCCGAGAGCGTACACACGGCCGAGGTTCTCGCTGGAATGCAGCTTCCAGCGAGGTTCTCGCTGGTTTCCAGCGAGAACCTCGGTCGTGTGTACACCGCCTTATGGTGTCTGTTGAATGTTCTAAGAAGATTCGACGGAGCAGCTAAACTGTATGACGCCGCAATCGTACATTTCCGGTCGAATGCTACAAAAACAAAGTAAACCCGCGCTATCGAAATATAGAGCAGCTACAAACAATCCAGTGAGCAAAGGAAAGTGGCAAAACAGAAACAAACAAAAATGTAGCGCTAAATATTGTGAAAAAAACAATGGCCCTGATTCACATACCTCGGCGCATATTTACGCCGCCGTAGCGCATCTTCTTTACATTTAAATGAAGCGTGACCCTATGCAAATGATGGGCCGAGCGTCACACAAGTACTTAAAACGAACTGCAGATGCATCGTACCTTGGACACATCCCAGTGCGCATGCTCACAATCACGTCAAAAAAACAACTCCCTAAGATACGTCGAAATAACCGCGTACTACATGAATGTAACCTACGCCCAGCCCGATTCACGTACAAAGTAAACTACGTAAAATTCAACAGCATTCGTTCCCTGGTCCATACCGTTGCATGAATTGCGCCTCCAATATGGGGAATAACTTTACGCCGGACTTACGAATTAGGCAAACCGCGTGTATTATGTGCCGGGCGCAAGTACGTTCGTGAATCGCCGTATTTGACTAATTTGCATCCAAAATCATGGGAGCACCAGATGCGTCCAGCGTAACTATGCGTCCACGATACGCCGGCATAGGCAAGTTACGTTGGTGGACTGAAGCCTGTTTTTAGGCGTATCTTAGTTCTGTGGGCACGGCGCACAGATACGACGGCGCATATTTACACTTACGCGGCATATCTCGAGATACGTCGGCGTGATTGCTTTGTGAATCCAGGCCAATATATATATATATATATATATATATATATATACACATATACACATATATATATATATATATATATATATATATATATATATATATATATAGACACTAAGGGCCAGATTCAGGTAGCTAGGCACATATTTGTGCCGGCATAGCGCAGCGCATATACGTTCCGCCGACGCAAACTAGTGAAGCAAGTATAGTATTCACTTGCTCACAACGTTGCGCTGGCGTAACTTAAATGTGAAGGCGCAAGCCGGCGTAAGTGGAAGTGGGTGTGATCTTATGTAAATAATGGCCTATCGCAGAGACTTAAGCCCGGCGTATAATCCACGGCGCATGCGCAGTGACGTCGAAGCATGATCACTTCCCTGTGCGCATGCTCACAACTACGCCAGCCCAACTTCCTGGAATACGCCGGTGTACCGTCTTATGCCGAGCGCAAAAGTACTTCCTGCCCCCCCCCGAGCAAGGTACTTTTGCTTGGCGATGGCTACTACCGTTCCCCGGAAGGAGAGGAGGAAGAAAAATTTTAATCGACAGGAGCTGTCAGCCCTCGTCTCTGCCATAGAGAGGTATGACACCTTCCTCCATGGTGCCCAAAGTCACCAGACCAGCCGGGACAGGAAACAGGCCATCCTGGAGACCATCGCTGGCCAAATAAACAGTTTTGGCTATGAGACCCGGACAGGTAATGACATCAATAAAAAAATCAATGATGTCAGGCGCAAGGTCCGGGAGAAGGTGGCCGCCATCAGGAGGCACCAGAGGTGCACGGGTGGTGGACCCCCATATGTGGTGAGCTTGACCCCGGAGGAGGAAGTGGTCGCCCGGTGTCTGGAGAGGGATCAGTTGGAGGGCGTGGAGGGATTTGATTCCGTTGCTGAACCCACAGTGTGTAAATATGAGGTCTTTTTGACCCCCAGATCTCATATTTAAGAGGACCTGTCATGCTTTTTTCTATTGCAAGGGATGTTTAAATTTCTTGCAATAGGAATAAAAGTGATTTTTTTTTTTTTTTAAAGAACAGTGAAGGAATAAAAAATAAAAAGTTAAATAAATAAGAAAAAAAATCTTAAAGCGCCCCGTCCCGCCAAGCTTGCGTGCAGAAGCAAACGCATATCAAAAGGGTGTTGAAACCACACACGCGAGGAATCGCCGCAATCGTTAGAACGAGAGTAATAATTCTAGCTCTAGATCTCCTCTATAACTCAAAACATGCAACCTGACCTGTAGAATTTTTTTTAACCAACGCCTATGGAGATTTTTAAGGGTAAAATTTTGTCCCCATTCCACGAGCGGACGCAATTTTGAAGAATGACACGTTGGGTATCAATTTAGCGTAAAACATTATCTTTCACAATATAAAAAAAAAAATTGGGCTAATACACTGACATGGGTGTCAGGCATGACTGTCCGACCCCATGATGCTAACTGTTGTCTTACTTTTTAACCACTTCCATACAGGGCACTTACGCACCTTCCCGCCCAGGCCAATTTTCAGCTTTCAGCACTGTCGCACTTTGAATGACAATTACGCGGTCATGCTACACTGTACCCAAACAAAATTGGCGTCCTTTTTTCCCCACAAATAGAGCTTTCTTTTGGTGGTATTTGATCACATCTGCGTTTTTTTTTTTTGCGCAACAACTAATAAAAACTGAAAATTTGGAAAAAAAAATTGTTTTTATTTTTTTTCTGTTATTTTTTTGTAAATAGGTGGCACTGATGGGCACCGATAAGGTAGTACTGATGGGCACCGATGAGGTGGCACTGATAGGTGGCGCTGGTATGCGGCACTGATGGGCACTCATAGGCGGCACTGATGGGCACTCATAGGCGGCACTGATGGGCACTGATGGGTGGCACTGATGGGCACTGATGGGCGGCACATATGGGCACTCATCGGCGGCACCTATGGGTGGCACTGATGGGTACTTATGGGTGGCACTGATGGGTACTCATGGGTGGCACAGATTGGCACTGATAGGTGGGCACTGGGCATGGATTGGCACTGTGGGGTGGCACTAATGGACACTGAGGGGTGGCACTAATGGATCCATGTTGCCAATCAGTGCCCATTTGTGGGCACTGATTGGCATCTTTTTTTTTTACTGTCTTTTTTTATTTATTTTTACTAATTCTTTTTTCCCCTTTTTTTTTATTATTCCCTGGTGGTCTAGTGTGGCGACCCGAGGGGGGGCTGCGCTGATAAACAATCAGCGCAAACCCCCCCTGTCAGGAGAGCCGCTGATCGGCTCTCCTCTACTCGCGTCTGTCAGACGCGAGTGAGGAAGTGCCATCAAGGGCTCTTCCTGTTTACATCCTGATCAGCCGTGATTGGACACGGCTGATCATGTGGTAACGAGATCTTGTTACCGAGATCGGGGATGCAGGGTGTCAGACTGACACCCCACATTACCGATCGCCGCGATGCGCGCCCCCGGCTCAAAATCCTGAGGACGTCATATGATGTCCAGTCAGGATTTAGCAGCCACTTTGCCGACGTCAATATGTCATTGGCGGGCGGCAAGTGGTTAACCTCTCCTGCTTTCCTTCCTACCCAGGCACACTTAATTTCTGCGTGTGATCTGCTCAGCTTGGATCTTCTGGCTGCCTCCGTTAGGTGTTTACAAATTATCAAACAGAGCTATTTAAATTATTACCATACATGGTAATAACTTCACTCGAGTTCACACATCTGTAACCAATCAAATGGTTTCCGTGGATTCATCGTATCACTAATGAGGACATCCCAGGAGTTCCACTGAGTATTCAACATCCATAAACATATTCGGATCCCGGATATCGTTTGAAGTGTTACTGATCTGATGAGTATATGCTTATTCAGATCTTTACTGTCTGGTAAGCCTCAAAAAGTTTTACTACACTGGTGGCGGATCCTCTAATACTTACCTTGTTATTTATTGAGTCACTACTTGTGTTGAATAAAAGTTTTGGATTGTCAATATGAACTTTTTTCACATTATGGACATTTTATTTGTTAAAGGGACTATATAAATAGTAGTCTTCCTTTTTTTAGCGCTACACTTTCTCTTTGTTTGTATTTTTTTGTAAGACCGCTGCACAAATACGGTGTGACAGAATGTATTGTAACAACCACCATTTTATTCTCTAGGGTGTTAGAAATACATATGTATAATGTTTGGGGTCTCTAAGTAATTTTCTAGCAAAAAAAAAAAAAATGTTTTTAATTTGTAAATGCCAAATCTCAGAAAGAGGCTCGGCCCTTAAAGGGTCACTAAAGTCAGGGATTTAAAAAAAAAAAAATAACAAACATGTTATACTTACCTCCACTGTGCAGTTCGTTTTGCACAGAGTGGCCCGGAAAGCTGTCTTCTGGGGTCCCTCGCCGGCTGTCTGGGCTCCTCCTCGCAAAAGCTTTCCTTCTTCATGCGAGGGCGCTCGATTGGAGGAAAGCTTTTGCGAGCGCGCTCCCGTGATACAGCGGCTGTATCACTCGGCTCCGCCCCCCAGCGCGCCGCGTCATCCGCCCTGATTGACAGCAGCGCTAGCCAATGGCTGCGCTGCTATCAATCCGCCCAGCCTAGCCAATCAACGGCCAGGCTGGGAACCGAAGAGGACGACGTGGACGTGCCCGGGAGATTCAAACGGTCAGGTAAGTACAACGGGGGCTCGGGGGGGGGGGCGGTGCTGCTAGATGTTTTTTTACCTTCATGCATAGGATGCATGAAGGTAAAAAAACTTGTACCTTTACAACCCCTTTAAGTGGTTAACAATAATGTTACCACAAGCATGACCCGTGGTAGCAGAGCTTTTTCTGAAACACGTGTCAAGTGCATATTTTTGATGAGGGAAAACTGGAGGGGCTTCTGAAAAACACACATTTAGTAGCAGAAGAAAAATAAATAAAATAAATGACTCGCTCATTAGTCTTTAATTTTTGTATTCCAAAATAACATCTTTCATTTATCAAATCATCAGACAAATAACTCCTCTGTAATGACTCATAAATTACAGGGAGGCTCGGATTTGTTTTCTTGCTTTGCAAACATTTATGTGTGAAATCCAAGACACAGCTAATTGCTATTTTCCAATCTGTCAGCCAATAAACACAAAACAGAAATACCAGAACATTCCTATCGTGGTTCTCAACATGTGGTGTCCGTCCCCCGAGGAGCATCTTCCACAACCTCTAGGGGTCCTGCTGCTCTTCATGTAGACTCTGTGTATTCATTAGAAAGCTCTGTGTACACAACAAACACTATACAGAATCAAAAATAAATCAGGACACATGATGCTACAAAAAAATCATCTCTTTAAAGGGACAATTTTTTTTTCCCTAAATAGCTTTCTTTACCATAGTGCAGTCCTCCTTCACTTACCTCATCCTTCCATTTCTCTTTTAAATGTCCTTATTTCTTCTGAGAAATTCTCACTTCCTGTTCTTCCGTCTGTAACTCCACACAGTAATGTGAGGCTTTCTCCCTGGTGTGTAGAAAGCCTCTTGAGGGGGAGGGGCGATCAGGAGGGACGGGACACTCTCTACTTTGCAGATAGAGAAAGGAGCTGTGTGTTAGTGAGCATCCTGACTCTCCTGCTCGCCCCCTCAAGAGTGTGTCTGTGTGTCAGTGTAGTGTTGTGCAGACTTACTATGTGATGTGATCTCTCCTCAGCGGCGGTTGAAAATACCGCTGAGAGGAGAGATCACATCACTTCCTTCTCCTGTGTTTACACAGGAGGAGGAAATGACACGCAGGGGGAGCTCGTGGATTGGCTGGGAGCGATCCGGAGGGGGCGCACAAAAATGAACCGCCACCCCCTCAGCACGGATCGCTCGGCCAGGTAACCGGACTGCTGCATGTACCGGGGGGGGCCCCGCTCGGACCCCCGACCCACGTCTAGGCACCAACGTATATATACGTTGATGTGCCTGTCGGTGCCATTCTGCCGACGTAAATGTACATGCGGCGGTCCTTAAGCAGTTAAATGGGATACTTATTATAGCAAAAAGCAAAAAATATTGTGTTTTTTTTTCACAATTTACGTTCTTTTTTTGTTTATAGCCCAAAAAAATAAAAAATCGGCGATCAAATACCACCAAAAGAAAGCTCTATTTGTGGGGAAAAAAGGACGTCACTTTTGTTTGGGAGCCACGTCGCATGACCGCGCAATTGTCAGTTAAAGCGACGCAGTGCCGGAAGTTAAATTTCGTCTTGGCAGGAAGGGGGTGTAGGTGCACAGTAGGCAAGTGGTTAAAAGCAAAATGGAAGCATAAGGTAAGTGAAGGAGGACTGCACTAAGGCAAAGGAAGCTATTTAGGGGAAAAAATAAATTTCTTTTACAACCCCTTTAATCCCAAATTGTATATCAATTATAAATATTTTGAAAATGTCCGGTCCCAACGCTGACCTATTCCTCCAGTAAAACCCACCAACAGTTATGAACAAATTGGAAAAGACACAAAAGCCGACTTGGCGTATCCCATGTTCTTGGAATTGCAGACCGCTGACCTTTCCGCGTCCTTTTGTGATAATGAAGACATGTTGGATGATACGAAGGCTCTTGGTGAAACATTCGCTCACAAGAGCACGCCAACCTGTTACATGTTTTTCCATAAGATCAAGCGTCACTTTTCTTATTCTGACATTTCGCCATTCTTGTAGAGAAAAAAAAAAATTGGAGGCAAGCTGCAAGCAAAATAAGTTTTCCTCTCTGCTCTATTAGTCACCCGTACCCTGCATGTTCTTTTTCATTACAAGAAAGCATGTTGATTTGTAGGATAATAGCAAGTTTTATGAAAGCACATAATATATGGCTGTAGCGCTTGTGAGAAAATGAGACGCTCGTTTTTCAAATTGATCACGGTAAACAGAGAAATGATTGCCATTAATAAAACACGTTTGCGGTGACATATTGAATTTGCAATTCCAGGCTGCATTTCATAGCGAGGGGCATGGAGGCAGAAGACCGAATTCAGGGACAGTTCCTGCAGGCGGAAGGTTGGACTCGAAACTAGATGGATCAAAGACGGAATCAAGTATCTTTTTTTGTGAAATAATGAGTACTGGAAACATAGACAAAATGAGTGTGACAGACTCACCCGGGACATCCCCGGCCCATCTTATGTCTCAAATCATCCTATGTCCACTAGGGGCATTGGATGACTGAGAAATTATATCTTGGACTACCTGAGATGGATCATTATGTAATTATTATCCACAATATATCCCAGGATATCTGTAAAGAACTATTTACAGGTTGTTGATACTGAACTCAATGGGTTAATTGTAAGAGTGACTCATTTATACTGTTGGGACACATACTGTTAGATGCTAATGTCCTCACCTTCAGCCATCTGTCTGTTATCTGTGCTATTGTGTGAAGATGTCCTGTGTTTACACTTATGATAATGTGTATTGTAAAGCAGGTGAGCGAGGAGACGTGACATCTATCTACTTTCATAGTCTGGGTAAATGATTAGTTAATTGTCTCATGTTAATTTATGTTCTGGTTACCTCCTCTTTAAACTGTATATAAGGTTGTATTCTTGGTTCTATTAAACACTCCGGGCCAGATTCAGGTACAATTACATTGGCACAGAGTATCAGAGATACACTACGCCGCCGTATTTTACCTGGCTCTACGACGAATTCAGGTAGATTTCGGCCCGTAAGGTACGGCGGCGTAGTGTCTTTCTCACGGCAGAATCGAAATACGCGATTAGGGGAGTGAAGCATTTAAATTAGGCGCGTCCCCGCGGCGATCGAACTGCGCATGCTCCGTTCAGAAATTTCCCGCCGTGCATTGCGCGAAATAACGTCGTTACGTCATTTTTTGTTTGAGTAGCGTCGTTTACGTACATTCCTATTCCCGGACGACTTACGTAAAAAATTAAAAAAAACTTTGAAATTCGACGCGGGAACAGCGGCCATACTTAACATGGGCTGTCTAATACTAGACCAGATAAAAGCTGGAATAACTTTACGCAGCAAAAAGATGACTACAGATACCGTAAGAGATTGCGAAGGACGCTCGTAACTTTGTGGATCGTCGGAAAAAGCTCATTTGCATACCCCGACCCGGAAAATGACGGAAACTCCACCTCAGCGGCCGCAAAATTATTGCAGCGTAGATCCGAAGGCGTACGAACATGTAAGCCAGTCGGATTGAAGCCCGAAGCCGTCGTTTCATGGTTTGAGGATTTAGATTAATGAAATGACGCGCGTAATTTGAAAGTACTCCGGTCTAACGCGAGAGATACATCGGAGTAAGGGCTCTGTGAATCTGACCCTCCATGTTTAGCACACAAACAACTCTCGTCTCGTTGTGTGTTGAGGGCAGCTGGAATATCCGATATCTATATCGAGACTGATAGGAAGCGGTATATGACGGAAGCACTCAATCAGAGTGTGGGACGTTCCGTTACAATGAGTAAAGGTGCTTTCCAAATAGGTATAGCCAGGAAAGGTTTCAGCAAATCAGAAGGAAATACACCTCGGATCAGGGCTGGGACAAGGGGTGGGCAGGAGGGATGGCTGCCCTGGGCAGTGTGGTATCATGTGAGGTTGGGGGGGGGGGGATTGGAGCAGGGGGGATTTATGTTGGAAGGGAGAATTTGGGGGTTCATAGGGTAGTAAGTAGTGTTCTAGGGGGGGAAATTTGGGAGAGGGACTGCTAAGAGTGGTAAATAATGGGGATTTGTGTAGGGAAGGGTGAGAGTAGATTTGTGCTAGGAGGAGGGGGTTTGGGGGGAATTTGTGTTGGGAGGGGGGATTTGAAGTGGGGAGGGGAAGATGTGTACTAGGAGGGGAAATTGTAGCGGGTAGAGGAATTATGCTAGGAGGTTTGAATTTTGGGGGGGGGGGCAAAGCTTTGTATTGACAGGGGATTTCAGCAGGGGCGGATTTGTACTGGGAGGAGGGGGGTTTTGCTTAGGGGTAAGCATGCAGATTAGTGCTCCGTGTTTTTATTGGGGGATTTTTGCTGATACATTCTGCGGGGGTGCTGTCTGGCATGTTCGCCCTGGGCTCTGGATGACCTTGTCCCGGCACTGCCTCGGATATATAAATTTTACAGGATCTTGGAGGTAAAAAACCCTTGTGTTTCATATTATATACAGTGCATCCTGAAAGAATTCACAACGCTTCAATTTTTCCACATTTTGTTATGTTACAGCCTTATTTCAAAATTGATTCAATTCATTATTTTTCTCAAAATTCTACAAACAATACCCCATAATGTCAACGAGAAAGAAGTTTGTTTGAAATCTGTACATAAGTATCATAGGCTCCTCCCATGTACATAAGTATAACAGGCTCCTCCCATGTACATAAGTATCACAGGCTTCTTTCATGTACATAAGTATTACAGGCTCCACCCATGTGCATAAGTATCACAGGCTCCTCCCATGTACATAAGTATCGCAGCCTTTGCTCAATACTTTGGTGAAGCTCCTTTGGCACCAGTTACAGCCTCCAGTCTTTCTGAGTATGATGCTACAAGCTTGGCACACCTATTTTTTGGAAGTTTCTTCCATTCTTCTTTGCAGGACCTCTCAAGCTCCATCAGGTTGGTCGGGGAGCGTTGGTGCACAGCCATTTTCAGATCTCTCCAGAGATGTTCTATTGGGTTCAAGTCTGGGCTCTGGCTGGGCCACTCAGGAACTTTCACAGAGTTGTCCCTTAGCCACTCCTTTGTTATCTTGGTTGTGTGCTTAGGGTTTTTGTCCTGTTGGAAGATAAATTCACCCCAGTCTGAGGTCCAGAGTGCTCTGGAGCAGGTTTTCATCAAGGATGTCTCTGTATATTGCTGCATTTGTCTTTCCCTCCATCCTGACTAGTCTCCCAGTTCCTGTCACTGAAAAAAACATCCATCAGAGCATGATTCTGCCACCATGATGCTTCACAGTAGGGATGGTATTGGTAGAGTTGCCACCTCATCCCTTTAAAACCGAACACATATTAATTACACAGGTTCTGTGGCTAATTAAGGTGGTAATTAAACTCACTTGGTGCTTTACCTGTATTAAATTAGCCTAAGAACCTGTGTAATTCATATGTGTTCCGGTTTAAAGGGATGAGGTGGCAACCCTAGGTATTGGTCAGGTGATGAGCGGTGCCTGGTTTCCACCAGACATGACGCTTATCATTCAGACCAAAGAGTTTAATCTTTGTTCATCAGACCAGAGAATTTTGTTTCTCATGTTCTGAGAATCCTTCAGGTGCCTTTTGGTAAACTCCAGGTGGGCTGTAATGTGCCTTTTACTAAGGAGTGGCTTCCGCCTGGCCAATCTCCCTTGATCACTCAGTTTGGCCCGCTCTAGGAAGAGTCCTGGTGGCTCCAAACTTTTTCCATTTATGAATGATGGAGGTCACTGTGCTCATTGGGACCTTCAATGCTGCAGAAATGTTTTTGTACCCTTGCCCAGATCTGTGCCTTGATGCCAACCTGTCTTGGAGTTCTAAAGACAATTCCTTGGACTTCATGGCTTGGTTTGGTTTGTGCTCTGACATGCACTGGTAACTGTGGGACCTTCTATAGACAGGTGTGTGCTTTTCCAAATCATGTCCAATCAACTGGATTTACCACAGGTGGACTCCAATCAAGTTGTAGAAACGTCTTAAGGATGATCAGTGGAAACAGGAGGCACCTGAGCTCAACTTTGAGTGTCATGGCAAAGGCTGTGATACATATGTACATGGGAGGAGCCTGTGATACTTATGTATATGGGAGGAGCCTGTGATACTTCTGTACATGGGAGGAGCCTGTGATACTTCTGTACATGGGAGGAGCCTGTGATACTTCTGTACATGGGAGGAGCCTGTGATACGTATGTACATGGGAGGAGCCTGTGATACGTATGTACATGGGAGGAGCCTGTGATACGTATGTACATGGGAGGAGCCTGTGAAACTTCTGTACATGGAAGGAGCCTGTGAAACTTCTGTACCTTGGAGGAGCCTGTGATACTTATGTACATGGGAGGAGTCTGTGATATGTATGTACATGGGAAGAGCCTGTGATACTTCTGTACATGGAAGGAGCCTGTGATACTTCTGTACATGGAAGGAGCCTGTGAAACTTCTGTACATGGAAGGAGCCTGTGAAACTTCTGTACCTTGGAGGAGCCTGTGATACTTATGTACATGGGAGGAGTCTGTGATATGTATGTACATGGGAAGAGCCTGTGATACTTCTGTACATGGAAGGAGCCTGTGATACTTATGTACATGGGAGGAGTCTGTGATACGTATGTACATGGGAGGAGCCTGTGATACTTATGTACATGGGATTTTTTCATTTTTTATTTTTAATAAACTTGCAAAGATTTCAAACAAACGTCTTTTAGGTTGTCATTATTTGAGATTGTAGAATTTTGAGCAAAATATTGAATTTAACCCATTTTGGATTAAGGCTGTAACTCAAAGAAATTTGGAAAAAGTGAAGTGCTGTGAATACTTTCTGGATGCACTGTAAGTCTGAAGAAAGATATGAAATCATTGGCATACCTCAGGCAGGAGGGCCTAATAGGGTGTGTCTTAGGGATACCCTCTTGGTTAGATTGATCTCCTGCCTGACCATCCCTGGATAGTCGTCACCAGTGGGGGTGCTTCCATAGTGGGCGCAGGAGCGCCGCCCCCTCTCTCTCCTGCACCGCCACTGAAAACAATAAAAAGATTCATGCATTGCATAATTCTATGTATTGTCGCCGGCGCCATGGCCGCCCACTATTGATATTGCCGCCCCCCTTGCCAGCGCCTGCCATCTGAATGACGGCAGGTGGTTGGCTGTGGTAGTGTCTATCAGGCCGTGTACACACGGCAGAGAACCTCGACGGGCAGAACACATCGTTCCGCCCGTCGAGGTTCTCTGCCGGCCGTCGAAATCGGCGACCCGCCCGTCGGGAATGGCAACCAGCCATTCATCCAGGCGGGCCGTCGAGCAAAAAGAGAGCGTGCTCTCTTTTCGCTCGACGGGACTCCCGACGGGCGGGGCGAGCGCTCTGTACACACGGCCGAGGTCCTCGCTGGAATGCAGCTTCCAGCGAGGTTCTCGCTGGTTTCCAGCGAGAACCTCGGTCGTGTGTACGCCGCCTCAGAGTCAGCGACTCTGATAGACTTTCCGATTACAGCCTGTTGGCTCAAATTGGCTTCCAAATAGTTAACCAGGGGACGCACAGGGTGAAATTTACTGACTCGACACCCAAAATTTACTGGCCCAGCCAAGTTTTTACTGGCAGTTCCAAAAGTTACAAAATTCCAGTTTTAGGTGCAAATTCCAGTATTTAGGCTACTAATAAGTACAATATGCAATTATCAATGTGATATTAAGGCAAAAGGCATATTTCTTATTTTATTTTCGATATAGTAAGTAGCTCAGGGACAAGGCTAGGGAGGGAACTACATTAGAATGGGTGATGCACACATGAAATTGACTAGCAGGCACTTGGATGGTCTCTGCCGCCTCCTGGCCCGCGCTGCACACACGCAGTTCCGAGCCGAGCGTCACAGCCATATTTTTTTACTGGCAACCTTTTCCTCTAAAGCTTCGTACACACGACCGAGAAACTCAACGTAAAAGACACACCGTTTTCCTCGACAAGTTCCTTGTCAGGATTGTCGAGAATCTTGTCAAGCTTTCTTTGCGTACACACTGTCAAGACAAAATCTCATTGTTCACAAACGCGGTGACGTACAACACGTACGACGGCACTATAAAGGGCAAGTTAGATTCCGCTGGCGCCACCCTTGGGGCTGCTTTTGCTAATCTCATGTTACTGCGTGTTAGTAAAAGATTGGTGAGAGACGATTCAAGCTTTTCAGTCTGTTACAGCGTGATGAATGTGCTATCTCCATTATGAACGCTACTTTTACCGAAGGTGTGTTCCGGTCTCATACCTTATTCTGAGCATGCGCGGGTTTCTAAGCATACACACGAACGTGTTTCTCTTCGAAAACCAGCCCGACAAGAAACATGAGGAGGAAATTGAGACTCCCGACGAGGAAAAAGAGAACTTGTTCTCTTTTTTTCTAGTCGAGATCCACAACAGTTTTATCAACGAAAAAACTTACACACTACCGTTTTCCTTGGCAAAAAAGCGCCGCCACCAAGTTTCTTGATGGAGGAAAACGGTCGTGTGTACGAGGCCTACTGGCATTTACTGGCAGGAGAAAAGTGCCCATTTTTTACTGGTTGCCAGTAAAAATACTGACGGTTGGCAACACTGGAGACCACTAAATCTAAAGCTTGCCAATGTAAGAGACCACTGACTGCTGAAGCAAGGTGCACTAAAGCTACTGACACCAAAGTAAGGGGTCACTAAAAATACTGACTGCCAACATAATGGGGCAATTAACCACTTAAGGACCACCTCCCGCACATACAGTATACGTCGGCAGAATGGCACGGCTGGGCACATGCACGTACAGGTACGTCCTGTGCTAGTACCCAGCCGTAGGTCGCAGGCGCGCGCCCGTGGCGCGTTCCCGTGACCCGGTCCGAAGCTCTGGGACCAGGACTGTGGGACTCGCGGACCCAATCGCCGCTGGAGTCCCGCGATCGGTCCCCAGAACTGAAGAACGGGGAGAGCCGTGTGTAAACACGGCTTCCCTCGTTCTTCACTGTGGCGGCGTCATCGATCGTGTGATCCCTTTTATAGGGATACACAATCGATGATTTCACACCTACAGCCACACCCCCTACAGTTGTAAACGCACATTAGGTCACACATAACTCCTTCAGCGCCCCCTTGTGGTTAACTCCCAAACTGCACGGTCATTTTCACAATAAACAATGCATTTTAAATGCATTTTTTGCTGTGAAAATGACAATGGTCCCAAAAATGTGTCAAAATTGTCCGAACTGTCCGCCATAATGTCGCAGTCACGAAAAAAAAAAAATCGCTGATCGCCGCCATTAGTAGTAAAAAAAAAAAAAAATTATAAAAATGCAATAAAACTATCACCTATTTTGTAAACGTTTTAATTTTTGCACAAACCAACCGATAAACAATTATTGCGATTTTTTTTTTTACCAAAAATAGGTAGAGGAATACGTATCGGCCTAAACTGAGGAAAAACATTTTTTTTATATATATTTTTGGAGATATTTATTATAGCAAAAAGTAAACAATATTGATTTTTTTTTCAAAATTGTCACTCTATTTTTGTTTATAGCGCAAAAAATAAAAATCGCAGAGGTGATCAAATACCACCAAAATAAATCTCTATTCGCGGGGGGGGAAATAAGGACGTGCCATGTCGCACGACCGCGCAGTTGTCTGTTAAAGCGACGCAGTGCCGAATCTAAAGCAAAACCTGGCCGGGTCCTTCAGCTGCCTAAAGGTCCGGGTCTTAAGTGGTTAAGCGACTACTTCTGCCAAAGCTCCATCCTGATCTCCTAAGGCCTATGTGTGGTAATAACATATCTATTTGTAGTCCATGTATTGTTGAGGGTCACCACTATCTGCAAGTATTGTCAAGCCACAGCTGTTGAGAGGACCATATGACTGCATTACGTCTAGTGTGGAGCTGATTACTATCATCGAAACGATAAGAGGAGAGAAGGCGGTTGGCCAAGCCGGTAAACAAATACGGCATCACAGAAACCACATTGTAACATTTGGAGAGGAGCGAGTTGGCTTTCATACAGAATGAATTCAACATTTACAACACGGAGGGCCCACTCGTAGCTCTGCTTTCTAAAAACAAGCTTGCGGCTGCCTTTTAATTACAAGACCTTCGCGAGACAAGGCTATACCATTCTTCCCAATTAATTTTCATTACCCTCACAAAAGATGGGAGCATTAGTGTCAGAAAAAAAAAATCAATAATTTGTATTATGTTGTATCGTTTATTGCACAAAATAAACATTTTATACGTGTTGGAAAGCAAGCTTGACTATTCTTTTCATTCTCAGAGGGATAGCTCGTTGTTGGAAAGTGTTTATTGCAAGGCTATAACGGAGTAAGTGCACACTAATTAGGCTTAATTGGCAATAACCAAAATAAAACATGTATTGCGCTCGTCAAAGAAACAGACTTAATCAGGCTCATTTATCAAGTGGTCTTGGGGAAAAAAACATTTTTATCAGAGCTTCCCAGGAACAAATATAATTTGATGACAATTCGTTGTTGGACCATTGTGTTTGTTCTTCACTTCCCTTGTTATTCTGTACTTATCTTTGCCAACTGAGACTTCCATTTTTTTTTATTGAAATGCCTTTAACTGATTTTAATTCAGTCCATTTTATTTGCCAGCAAGGCTAAATGCTAAGGAAATTGTGTACTGTATTCCGCTAATTGCTCCTCCCACGTTCATTGTCTTACTGGCGACCCTGTCTGTATTCAAAGGATAAGGCGGTAGTTTTTCACATTGTACCCCCTTGATAGGTGTTAGGCCCCGTACACACGACCGAGTGAAAAACTCACTGGGATCCATATTCTGCCGAGAAGCTCGATTGTGTGTACACTTTCCTGTGTGTACACTTTCCCGTGTGTACACTTTCCCGTGTGTACACTTTCCCGTCTGTACACTTTCCCGTCTGTACACTTTCCCGTCTGTACACTTTCCCGTCTGTACACTTTCCCGTCTGTACACTTTCCCGTCTGTACACTTTCCCGTCTGTACACTTTCCCGTCTGTACACTTTCCCGTCTGTACACTTTCCCGTCTGTACACTTTCCCGTCTGTACACTTTCCCGTCTGTACACTTTCCCGTCGGGAAGCTCGTCGAGCCAAAATAGAGAGCAGGTTCTCTATTTCCTCGACGGGCCATCGGGACTAATGGACAAATTTCTCACCACTCCAGGTGAGCCCCGTGTGCAATCAAGGGTTGTTGAACCACCAAGGTGCTGGCAATGCTAATGATAGCAAATTGAAGGACGAAAACTGGACAGCCGCACTCCGAAATCACTTAAAATAAGTTGTCTTTTATTTTTCAACTGTACACACAGTCACTGCAACCAACAAAATACAGTATGGCCGACGAGTTTCGCACTTACAATCAGTGCTTAGTCATCATGTGTTGTGGGAGTTGATGAATAAGCACTGATTGTAAGTGCGAAACTCGTCGGCCATACTGTATTTTGTTGGTTGCAGTGACTGTGTGTACAGTTGAAAAATAAAAGACAACTTATTTTAAGTGATTTCGGAGTGCGGCTGTCCAGTTTTCGTCCTTCAATTTGCTACCATCGGGACTAATGGCTCGACGCCTTTTTTCGACGGCCTGGTCGACGAACTCGACGGCCGGCCGAGAACCTCGTCGGGCGGAACGATGAGTTTAGCCCGACGAGGTTCTCGGTCGTGTGTACGCGGCCTCAGGTTTAGTTAGATTTTGTTCTGGCTCACTCTTTCCAGTGGAGCTGTGTGTGTTTTGATAGGTAAATTTAGCTTGCCTCACTGCATCCAGTGTGGCTTTTAATACAGGGAAAACTCAAAAAATTATTGTGCAAAAGTTTATTTATTTCACTAATGCAACTTAAAAGGTGAAACACCCTGGAAAAGTCTATGGGAGAAATCTGAAGTGATAATTTTAAAGGCTAATATGCAAGTTATTGTCCTAAAAAGTGTTTGGGGGACCTGGGTCCTGCCCCAGGGGACATGTATCAATGCAAAACAAGTTTGAGAAAAGTCTTTTCGGGAGCAGTGATTTTAATAATGCTTAAAGTGAAACAATAAAAGTGAAATATTCCTTTACATTTCATACTTGGGGGGTGTCTATAGAATGCCTGTAAAGCAGCGCTTGTTTCCCATGCTTATAACTGTCCCTGCACAAAGTGTAATTTCTAAAAGACAAAAAGTCATTTAAAATCACTACTCCCGAAAAAAATGCAGTTTTTAAAATTTTTTTTGCATTGATACATGTCCCCTGGGGCAGGACCCGGGTCCCCAAACACTTTTTAGGACAGTAACTTGCATATTAGCCTTAAAAATTAGCACTTTAGATTTCAAACGTTCGAGTCCCATAGACTTTAACAGGGTTCTAAAGTTCACACAAACTTTTGGTCTGTTCGCAGGTTCTGGTGCGAATCGAACGGGGGGTGTTGGGCTCATCCCTAACTGCTTGCCGAACAGCCACCGCAGTTATATGGCGGCAGGTCGGCTCTGCTGGGCGAGATCACGTAGTTATACGTCACCTCGCCGAGCAGCCAATAGGGGCACCCGCGATCGCTCATTACAGAGCGAGAACCGGGAGCTGTGTGTGTAAACAAAAATGTGTCAAAAGTGTCCGCCATAATGTTGCAGTACTGAAAAAAATCGCTGATTGCCGCCATTACTAGTAAAAAAAAAATATTAACAAAATATAATAAATAAAAAAACTATCCCCTACTTTGTAAATGCTATAACCTTTGTGCAAACAAATCAATAAACGCTTATTGCGATTTTTTTTTTTTACGAAAAATATGTAAAAGAATACGTATTGGCCTAGCATTAGGAAAACATTTTTTTTTATATAATTTTGGGGATATTTATTATAGCAAAAAGTAAAAAATATTGCATTTTTTTCGAAACTGTCGCTCTATTTTTGTTTATAGCGCAAAAAATAAAAACCGAAGAGGTGATCAATAACCGCCAAAATAAATTTGTGGGAAAAAAAGAACGCCAATTTTGTTTGGGAGCCACGTCGCACGACCGCGCAATTGTCAGGTAACCACTTAAGACCCGGACCAAAATGCAGGTAAATGACCAGGCCCCTTTTTGCGTTTCGGCACTGCGTCGCTTTAACTGACAATTGCGCGGTCGTGCGACGTGGCTCCCAAACAAAATGTGCGTCCTTTTCTTCCCACAAATAGAGCTTTCTTTGGTATTTGATCGCCTCTGCGATTTTTATTTTTTGCGCTATATACAAAAATAGAGCAACATTTTTGAAAAAAAAACAATATTTTTTACTTTTTGTTATAAGAAAAATCAAATAAACTAAATTGTAGTCAAACATTTAGGCCAAAATGTATTCAGCCACATGTTTTTAGTAAAAAAAAAAAAATCGCAATAAAAAGAAAAAAAAATAGCTACCTAGCGGGAACAGCGACACTAATACAGCGATCAGAAAAATGATCGCTTAGTGACGCTGGCAATAGGGATTGAAAGGGTTAACTAGGGCGGTGATCAAGGGGTTAAAACTTTATTAGGGGGGGGGTACGGGGGCTACCCTGGACCTAACACTAACTGACTGTCACACTGACACTAAATACAGTAATCATACATATATGATTACTGCATTCAGTGACACTGTGCCAGGGGGGAGGGGGGGGGGTGATCGCAAGGGGTTAATGTGCCTGTGTGTCCTGGTGTCAGTGTAGTGTTGTGCAGACTTACTGTGCGATGTGATCTCTCCTCAGCGGCGGTTAAAAAAAAACGCCGAGAGCAGAGATCACATCACTTCCCTCTTCCTGTGTTTACACAGGAGGAGGAAGTGCAGGGCGGGGGAGTGCGCGCATTGGCTGGGAGCGATCCGGAGGGGGCGGACAAAAACGAATAGCCACCCCCTTGTCCCGGATCGCTCGTACAGCCACGGGGACCACCGCATGTACCGGGGGGGGGGGTCCCGATCGGACCCCCGACCCACGTCAAGGCAGCAACGTTTATATACGTTGATGTGCCTGCCTGTGCCATTCTGCTGACGTAAATGTACATGCGGCGGTCCATAAGGGGTTAAAGCGACGCAGTGCCCGGTCATTGACCAGCAAAATGGTCCGGGGCTGAAGTGGTTAATAATGCTTAAAGTTAAACAATAAAAGTGAAATATTGCTTTACCTGGGGGGTGTCCATAGAATGCCTGTAAAGTAGCGCTTGTTTCTCGTGCTTAGAACTGTCCCTGCACAAAGTGTAATTTCTGAAGGATAAAAAGTCATTAAAAATCACTGCTCCCAAAAGAACTGCAGTTTTTAAATTTTTATTTTTTTTGCATTGATACATGTCCCCTGGGGCAGGACCCGGATTCCCAAACACTTTTTAGGACAATAACTTGCATATTAACCTTTAAAATTAGCACTTTAGATTTCAAACGTTCGAGCCCCATAGACTTTAATGGGGTTCTAAAGTTCACACAAACTTTTGGTCTGTTTGCAATTTCTGGTGCGAACCGAACGGGTGGGGGGTTAGTGCTTTGGGGGGTGTTTGGCTCATCCCTAATTAAGACAGCCCTGTTGAGGTGGTTAAGGACATGGTCATTGCCATTAGACTGAGGCCGCCTACTCACGCCCGAGAAACTCGACGAGCGAAACTGACGTTTTTCTCGTCGAGTTTCTCGTTCGGCTGTCGAGGAACTCGTCGAGCCAAATTTTCCCATTGCCGTCGAGGAAAATTAAGACATGCTCTCTGTAGCGGAGTACAATATTAAATTCCACTATCTCCGCTGGTAACTAGGGTAAATCCACAGTCAGCGTTGAAAAGTAAGGCAATGTCCCAAATCCCCCCCCAGTAACCGGACGAAACACAGCTCTGAGAGTCAACTGACTTTTTATTCACAGGCTTCCATATTTATATAATTCCCCATGCAAGGGGTTTCCAAACAGCCAAATAGATTTAGCAGGGGTAATACAGAGAGGACCAGATGGGGAACTTAACATTTTGGATAATTCTCCCATCAGGCATTGCTGCACGAGGGAAAAGTCGGTTAAGAGCTGGGGTCTGGGGTTATGTGTTGTGGGAGTTCGGTTTAAAACTGCCGAACACCGATTGGGCAACATAAAACAAAGTACTTGAATGCTAGTGTAACATCCCTGCTATGCAACTACAGTAAAACTAATGGTTTTAAAACTATAGAGGTCTCTCAGGTACAACCACCAGTTCTCTCTCAGAGTAAACAGAGAGATTGGGGTTAATTCGTCACAACCTCTAGTGGACAACCAACTGAGAGACTGTAGAAGCTTATTCCCTCATAAACATCTAACTAAGGGGGAAAGAAGGTAGTATCTCAGATACAGACAAGGTATTACTGCCAATCTACAAACACAGACTATAGGTAGCAGGTAGTATATGGTACTTGCGTTTCTGCAGAGTGAAGTAGTAGCAGATGATGTAGGGGATATCTGGAAGTCCTAAGCAGGAGCAAGCTATCTGTGTAGAGAAAGGATCTTCAGGTATCAAGATGACTGCAGGTGTCCAACAAACAGGAATCGAAGATAAGTCCGGGTCACAAGCCGTGGTCAGGTGCTGGAGAAGACATGGGTATCCAAAGTCCAAGCCGGGGTCAAGGGTTCAGGCAAGCAGCAGTCCAAAAACAAAGCCAAGGGTCAAATGCCGGGGTCAGTCAAGGAGCTGAAGATATAAGCAGGTAGCTTTAGCTCAGACAGGGAGATCAATACCAAAATGAACTGACACCTCCCTCATAGTGAGGCAGGGCTTTATATCCAAGTTAATTAGGCAACCTGCCTCAGCTGGACCAGGATAGAAGTGCAAATAGTAGGGAGATCAGGCAATCAGCACCTAGTTCAGCACCAGGCTTCAATGGACAGCAACATAATCTAAAACTGAGAGGTGGCTCAGAGGCAAGGTGTTGGACTGGTAACAGAGAGGTCCCGGGTTCAACTCCACCCTGAGGCGCGACCACGCCTCGCTGTCTGTTTTGCACGATAGGGATCGTGACAGCTAGTGGCTTACGGTTGCCAGCATACCAATTAGTATGCCCACATAAGACCCAGCAGAATACATAGCATATAATACAGACAACCTTTTGACATGTAACGTCCCGCGTTCCAGAAGTGGCTAGGTTTGCCACACTCTCTTTTTGGCTCGACGAGTTTCTCGACAGTTTTCTCGTCGAAAAATGTACACACGACCGGTTTTCTCGGCAGAATACGTCTCCCATCAAGTTTCTTGATGGATTCTGCCGAGAAAACCCGTCGTGTGTACGGGGCCTGAAACTTCGGTTGTGAATGAGCAAATCCTGCTTCTTAAAACATGGCGGAAGACAAGACATTCTCGAAATATATTTTAACATTTCAGCCATAAAAGCCTGGATGGTCAATCAAAGCTTGAAATTGGAAGGAGAGATACCTGAATGCATATTTGAGAGGAATCATTTGGTGTGACCGAATTATTCAATTTGATCTCCAGAGCCGAGCGGAGAAACCCGATGAGGTAAGAAGAGATATTACTCCCTATTGTTCTGCAGGTACGGCTCGCGGATGGATAAACAGGTGCAGTCACTTTACGACACCTAAAATGATTCACTTACTGCATCCTTCAACTCCAACTATATCCTTCAAAGCTTCGAAACTAGCAGAGAAGAATCTCCGGCTCTCTATCTTTGATGTGGGGGGGGGGGGGGTGGCGGGGAATTTTATGTCTCGAATTTTCCTTTACTCTGATAATGGATGACATGAGTTTGCCAGCTCTGCTGAATTGCAGGAAAGAAAAAAAAAAGAGCATCAAAAGTGAAACAAATTCAGAAAGTAGTTTCCAGATGAAAAATTACAATAATTTTTATCTGCTGCCGGTATTGAAACGTACAACGAAGTTGTCAGAGAGCAGGCTAAAAGGGGGATTTTTTATTTTATTTTAACACATCTTTTAATGACTTTGACAGAATTAAAGCAAGCCTGTCACAGAGAATTAAATCCTTTAACTGTCACCAACTCGCAATTGTGTGCATGTTAGCAAGTCATAAATTAGTTGAATCCTCAACGGGGTGCTGAAAGAACGAGAAGCTGCTTTTTTTTTTACTTTAATTGTGCCACCATATTGATTATGGCATTAGAGTTGGAAGAGTACACCTGTCAGTTGTGGTGCCGGCTCCCGCCTCTTGTCAGTACAGTAAAACCTTAGATTGCGAGCATAATTCGTTCCGGAAACATGCTTGTAATCCAAAGCACTTGTATATCAAAGCAAATTTCCCCATAAAAAATAATAGAAACTCAAAAGACAGCTCTGCCTCCATGGGTGGCTCCCGCCGAGTGATGCATCTCTTGCTGTGACAGCTGTTATATAGCTGAGGGTAGGCCACATAACCAGGTGACACTGCCCCCCTCTGACTTCACGGGGAAATGCTGCGGGGGCTACCCGTGACGTATATGGGTGAAGCCACCCCCCTCTGACACCACGGGGAGGGGTCATGCGTATACGTCACCGAGAGCCATCCATGGAGGCAGAGCTATTGCGGCGTATTTTTTTTCTTCGGTCCGGCGGCTCAAGATGGATTTACTAGACATGTGCAGACTGGAATATTTTGTTTTGTTTTTTTCGTTTTCGTTTGGAAAATAAATGTATTTAGTTACTCCCGAAAATCGGTTTGATTTATTTTGTTTTTCGTTGGGGAATAGCTTTCGTCCGAAAATCCAATAATACTTGGTTTCTGTCGAATGGTCAAAAGAATATTCGACGGAACGGCGAATCTTTACGTCGAATCGTACATTTCCGTTCAAATATTCCGCCTACAAGAATTCTAATGTTGTACAGTATGACTAGTAATAATGTCGAATCTATTCCATTTAATATCGAATCTATTTTCTCATAAATAAAAATCTATTCTCTGTAATGTCGAATCTATTATTTTATAGTGTCGAATCTTTTCTCTATAATGTCAAATCTTTTCTCTATAATGTGGAATCTGTCTATATATCGAATTTTTACCGCAACGAAAACGAAAATAAAGCATTTTTTATGTCGGATCTTTCGGTTTTCGTTTCTTGCACTTTCGTTATCGTTTGTTAAAAAGATAACGAAAATGCATCCTAACGAAAACTAATGCCTAGAATTTACATTGCAGACCCCCACTACCACCGGGCAAGGCTTGTGGGATTGAGGCCCTTGTCCCCATTAACATGGGGACAAGGTGCTTTGGGGTGGGTGGTGCAGAGCCCAGCCCCAAAGCACCCATCCCCCCATGTTCAGGGCATGTGGCCTGGTATTGTTTAGGAGGGGAGCCGCTCTCTCGTCCCCCCCCCCTCTTTTCCTCCAGCCTGCCAGGTTGCATGCTCGGATAAGGGTCTGGTATGGATTTTTGGGGGGACCCCTACGCCATTTGAAAAAAATAAAATTGGCGCAGGGTTCCCCTTTATATCCATACCAGACCTGAAGGGCCTGGTATGGAATTTGGCGGGACCTCACTAATTTTTTTTTACATTTTAGTTTGGGGTTCTCCTTAATATTCATACCAGACCCAAAGGTCCTGGTAATGAACTGGGGGGGAACCCATGCTGTTTTTTTCAATGAGTTTTATCTGTATTGCCGGGACCCGACAATTCATTACATCCGCAAGTAGTTTTAAATGACTTTTTTCCTTTAGAAATTTCATTTTGTTGCAGGAACTGTTCTAAACACGGGAAACATGCGCCACTTTACAGGCATACTATAGACACCCCTAGGTACGAAATTGAAAGTACCGTATTTATTCTCCAGCGCCCGCCTCCGCCGACATATACCGAGTGCAGTACACTCGGGTACATTCGGCAAGGCTTCACTCGTGCTCACGCTCTGTGACGTTTATGCATGAGCACAAGCGAAGCCAAGCCTGGGCGAATGTACCCGAGTGTACTACACTCGGTTTATGTCGGCGGCTCCATTCAAACTGAGCGCGGGAAGCGGCTATCGGCGTATATCGCGCACCCACGATTTTCCCCTTATTTTTTTTGCATTGATACACGTCCCCTGGACCAGGACCCGGGTCCCCAAACACTTTTTAGGACAATAACTTGCATATAAGCCTTTAAAAATTAGCACCTTTGTTTTTTCATGTTCAAACACATTTTTTGCCTGTTCACAAGTTCTTGTGCAAACCTAACCGGGGGTGGGGGGGGGGTTATTCAGCGCATCCTTATTTCTGATGCAACAATGTACTGCGAAAATATTCTTTAGATAAACTTCTACAAATATTCTATTTATTTATTTCTTTTTTGAACCTTGTATTTTTTTTTCATACAAAGCGGTTAAAGAAAACACATTGATATAAAACATACTATCTTAGGCACTATAGAAAATGAATATTTGCAATAATGTAATAAATTCTTGACCTTCTAAGAGCAGTCCAAACCTCGCATGGAAAAGCTTTTATCCCGCGTTGGACTATTATGCTGTAAATTTTTCAAGAATGTTCACGGACATCGAGTTCATGGATGTCAAGAGAAGTGATTTCCTTTACAAGTTCATTCTAATCTTAACCACTTAAGGACCGATGCACGACGATATACGTCGACAGAACGGCACGGCTGGGCATATGGACGTATAAATATGTCCTCTTTAAGAGCCCAGCCATGGGTCGCGAGTTTGCCACCGGCTGCCCGCTCACAACCTGGTCCGAAGCTCCGTGACCGTGGTGGTAAAATTTGCGGACCCAATCACCGCGGGTGTCACGTGATCGGGTCACAGTAGCTGAAAAATGGGGAGAGGTGAGTGTAAACACACCTTCCCCGTTCTTCACTGTGGCAGTGTCAGTGATCGTCTGTTCCCTGATATAGGGAACGATAATCACTGACGTCACATGTCCAGCCCCGCCCCCTACAGTTAGAAATACACAATAGGACACACTTAACCCCTACAGTGCCCCCTAGTGGTTAACCCCTTCACTGCTGTTGTCATTTTCACAGTAATCAGTGCATTTTTATAGCACTTTTCGCTGTGAAATTGACAATGGTCCCAAAAATGTGTCAAAAGGGTCCGATGTGTCCACCATAATGTCGCAGTCATGAAAAATATCGCTGATCGCCGCCATTACTAGTAAAAAAACAATTATTAATAAAAATGCCATAAAACTATCCCCTATTTTGTAAACACTATAGCTTTTGCGCAAACCAATCGATAAACGCTTATTGCGATTTTTTTAACCAAAAATAGGTAGAGGAATACGTATCGCCCTAAACTGAGGAAAAAAAAAAATTATGCTCTTTTTTGGGCATATTTATTATAGCAAAAAGTAAAAAATATTGCATTTTTTTTTCAAAATTGTCGCTTTATTTTTGTTTATAGTGAAAAAAATAAAAACCGCAGCGGTAATCAAATACCATCAAAAGAAAGCTCTATTTGTTGGAAAAAAAGGACGCCAATTTTGTTTGGGAGCCACGTCGCACGACCGCGCAATTGTCACTTAAAGCGACACAGTGCCGAACCGCAAAAAGGGGCCAGGTCCTTAACCTGCATATTGGTCCGGGTCTTAAGTGGTTAAGGTATACATAGAATTCCTTCTCCGGTTTATTCTCATCTTAAGAATAAAATATGTATGATACACCAAAAGCAAAAAAAAAAAAAACAACGTTCTCTCGTGTGATTGATGATGGACCGCCCAATGGAAACAGTCCCAATATTTACCATTATGGGCAGTCACCCGCCAGGGAAAGTGCTCTCCTTTTACGCTGCAATTTATACTTTATCTATACAAATTATGATGACGATAGACGTTGAAAAAACATTTCCAAGGACTACTGCAACGGATGCTAAAATAATATTATGGTTTAACGCTCGCTAGAGTCTATCAAAGAGTTGGAATTTCCTAAAAGAGAAAAAAAGAAAACAACATTAGCGCCTTTTATTATCTGAACCCTGTAGGGTGAAGCGCGGGTTATGGTTTTGTAGAAGCTGCCGGCGCGTTCAACAAATCAGAATGCTTCAATGCTTTTACTGTACACAACATAGCTTTTTTTTTTTTTATATAACCTTTGTGTTTTTTTTTATTTTATTACGATCTTGTTGCTCCATCAAAGTTGAATATTACTAGTGCGCATTTTATGCCACACTTCTTTTTTTTTTATTTTTTTATATCAGAGTGTTCAGGATGATAATGTGTTATTTAGAATACTTTGTAAATGTGACATTTCTGGAAAGAACAGAGAAAATAAAATAAAAAAAGGTAGAAAAGTCTTAAATCAAAAAATAAAAATTTAGGTTGGACTGGGAAGCCCACAAAGACGCGCAAGAAAAAGGTCAGTTCCTCTGTGGTAAGGAAGACATTTTGAAAAGTTGGAGATTATGCTCGAGAAAATTTCTTTTTTTTTTTTTTCCCCATGGCACTAAAGTAATATGATAATCCTTTTGTTCAGTGTCCTTTATTACAATAACTTTCATTGTGCTGAGGAATTTACATACGGTTTGTAACATTTTGCTAGAATGAAGAATAATGAAAAGTGCATGCATTCTAATAGCGAACTGGCTGATATATTAACCGCTTGCCGACTGTAATGCCGCGTACACACGATCGTTTTTCGGCATGAAAAAAACGCCGTTTTTTAAAAACGTCATTTAAAATGATGGTGTGTGGGCTTCACATCGGTTTTTTTTTTATGTTCTGAAAAGCAACAAAAAATAAAAATTCGAGCATGCTGCATTTTTTAACGTCTTTTTAAAAAAAACAATGTTTTTCGGGGTTGTAAAAAATGATCGTGTGTGGGCTAAAACGACGTTTTAAACCCGCGTATGCTCAGAAGCAAGTTATGAGACGGGAGCTTGAATGGAACTTCCCCTGTAGAGTGCCGTCGTACGCGTTGTATGTCGCCGCGCTTTGCTCATCATTTTTTTTAAAACGATGGTGTGTGGGCAACATCGTTTTTAATGATGAAGTTGGAAAAACATAAGGGTAGATTCAAGTAGGAGATAAGTCGGCTTATCTCCAGATAAGCTGTCTTATCTCTGCATTTTACGGGTCCAATCTATGCCACTGATTCATAAAATCAGTTAGGCATACATTTTCTTTAGATCAGACATGCGTAAGTCTCTTACGCTGTTGTATCTTATTTTCATATTTCAGGCTGGCCGCTAGGTGGCGTTCCCGTCTAAAAAATGTAAATGAGCCTATACGCCGATTCTCGAACGTACGAACGACCGGCGCTATTCTTTTACGTCGTTTGCGTTAGCATAGTACTGTCGTAATGTTATGCCTGCTATATGCGGCGCAGGCAATGTTAAGTATGGACGGCGTGCCGACGCTTTTTTTCCCGTCGCTTACGTCGTTTACGTAAAACGTTCGCGAATAGGGCCGCTCACATCGTTTACACGTCGAATTGACGTCGAGATTTGGAGCATGCGCACTGGGAATCAATCACGGCCGGCGCATGCACAGTTCATTCGGCGCGGGGACACGCTTCATTTAAATGATACACGCCCCCTACCCACCGAATTTGAATTTGGCCGGGTCTTTAACGCTACGCCGCCTCAACTTTACAGGCAAGTGCTTTGAGAATAAAGCACTTGCCTGAAAAAGTTGTGGCGGCCTTGTTTAAAAGCCAGACGCTAGGCATGCCTAAAGATAGGCATTTCTACCTGAATCTGCCCCATAGTTTTTTTCTACATGCTGAAAAACAATGTTTTTTTTTTCATGCCGAAAAACGATCGTGTGTACTCGGCATATGCCTTACATTTATGGCGGCAAGGTGACTCTGCTGAGCAGGATACATGATTCTGAACTTCCGGGTTTGGGACACGCATTTGCGCGCGCTTAGGATTGCCACCTTTTCTTTAAGTCAAGCCCGGACACTTTAGCTGTATAAATGTCAATGGTCCAAAAAAAGTATCAAAAGTGTCCGATCTGTCCGCCGCAATGTCGCTGTCCTACTAAAAATCGCAGATCACCACCATTACTAGTAAAAAATAATAATAATAAAAATGCCATAACTCTATCCCCTATTTCGTAGATGCGATAACTTTTGCACAAACCAATTAATATACGCTTACTGTATATACTCGAGTATAAGCTTTTCAGCACATTTGTCTTGTGCTTAAAAAATGCCCCCTTCGACTTATACTTAAGTCACCTTTTTGCGCCTGATCCTCTGGATTTGAGGACCCAGTACTGGCCGGCCGTAGGTCGCAGAGAAAGCCCCACTCTTCCTCTGCAAGTGTGCAAAGTTTATTGTCCGGGGGACCTACGGCCGGAGAACACCGATTTTCAAAAGCCGGCCCCCCTTCCATAGACTCCCATGTTAAAAGTCAGTCTAGTCATGGACACAGAGACGCATGGGCACAGTGGGGCATGGGCACATTGAGGCATGGGCACAGTGAGGCATGGACACAGTGAGGCATGGGCACAGTGAGGCATGGACACAGTGAGGCATGGACACAGTGAGGCATGGGCACAGTGAGGCATGGACACAGTGAGGCATGGACACAGTGAGGCATGGGCACAGTGAGGCATGGGCACAGTGAGGCATGGACACAGTGAGGCATGGACACAGTGAGGCAAAGTGAGGCATGCAGATTGACACTCTAGGCTTGTAGTCGAGTCAAGTTTTCCCAGTTTTTTGTGGTAAAATTAGGTGCCTCGGCTTATATTCTGGTCTCCTTATACTCGGGTATATACGGTATTACCAAAAATATGTAGAAGAATACATATTGGCCTAATCTGATTTTTATTTTTATTTATTTGGGATATTTATTATAGCAAAAAGTAAAAAATGTTGCTTTTTTTAAAAAAAAATCGCTCTTTCAGGCTCGGTTCACACCTATGTGAATGGAATGCGCGTTTCTCTGCATCCAATTCGTATAGCAGGAGAGTGTGACTGGCTGTCTATGGAGCCGGTTCACATATCTTCACGGCAGGTCCAGTGTGGTTTGCAGGAAAAACGTGTGCAATTGTCAGTTAAAGCGACCCAGTGCCATATCGCCAAAAATGGCCTGGTCATTAAGGGGGCAAATCTTTTCGGGGCTCAAGTGGTTAAAGGATGAGCTTTGATGGGTGCTAAAACAATTTTTTTTTATTATTTTACTACTAGTAATAATTATAATTATTATTATTATTATCTTTATTAAAACACAACAAAGTGAAGCAGACCCAGGCAGCTCCACCCTGACGAGTTTCGTCATTCACGACATCATCTAAGGGTAGTGGTAATGTAGTGAAAAGTCTAAAAAATAAAACAGAATAAAATAATGAAGAGTAGCAATTGCAATTGACCACAGTCACACGCTGACATACTCATATTTTAACATTATTTTACCAAGCACTGGGGAGAGAAGACAAAGCGCCTCTAACCAGTTTAATAGTGCAAAGTCAGCTACTCACAAGAAGGCTTAAAAACTGATTTTTTTGCCATGGTAGGTCTGTTCTGTAGAACCCGAGGGCAGTCCCATTTTGCCTGTGTCCCTGGGAGTCCAGACGGCAGCTTGTACAGGTGGCGTCAAGCACTGGCAGCTCAGCCTGGGCAGAGGAGAATGCTGGAGGCTCGGGGATGATGTCACTTCTGGGTACAGAGCGGAGGAGGCGGATTCGCATTCAGAGCATGCATGCTTCTCCTTCAGGCCATCTGATACCATTTGGTACTGTAATGCCGCAAAACCCATCTCCACCATTCCTAGGACAATGACCTGGTACCAGAATGCTGCAAAACCCATTTCTATTATGCTTAATGCCACAACTTGGTACCAGCATGCAGCAGGACCCACCTTAAATATCCCAAGAGCATCAATTTTTCTAGGGCTGTGACCTCATACCAGTATGCTCCAAAATCCATCATTCATCACCACCATAGGACCATGACTTGGTACACGTATTCAGAGAAACCCATCTTCACCATCCCTAGAGCCACAACTTGGAACAAGCCTGCATTAAAACCCTTCTCCACCCTTCCTAGGGTCACGATCTCGTACCCGCGTGTATAGATCCCCTCCCCATCTCCACCATCCCTAGGGCATAAACTTCCCTAGGACTATGACCTTGTACCAGTATGCAGCAAAAACATATTTACCATCCTTAGGACCATAACTTGGTACAAGCATTCAGAGAAACTCATCTTTACCATCCCTAGAGCCACAACCTGGTACCAGCATGTAGTCAACCCCATCTCCACTATCCCTAGACAAACGCTTTGGTACCAGCATGCAGTAAAACCCTTCTCCACCATACCTAGGGCCACACTCTTGTACCAGCATGCAGCCAAAGCCATCTCCGCCATCCCTAGGGCCCCAACTTGGTACCAGAATGCATCAAAACCCATCCTACCTTTCCTAGGGTCACAATCTGGTACCAGCATGCATTGAAACCCATCTCCACCATCCCTAGGGCATCAACTACCCTAGGAGGATGACCTTGTACCAGTATGCAGCAAAAAACATCTCCACCATCCCTAGGGCCATTACCTGGTACCAGCATACAGCCAAACCCATCTCCACCATCCCTAGAGACACAACTTGGTACCAGCATGCATCAAAACCCATCTCTACCTTTCCTAGGGTCGCGATCTGGTACCAGCATGCATCAAAACCCATCCCCACCATCCCTAGAGCATCAACTTCCCTAGGACTATGACCTTGTACCAGTATGCAGCTAAAATCCTCTTCGCCATCCCTAGGGCCAGCATGTAGCCAAACCCATCTCTATCATCTCTAGGGCCACAACCTGGCACCAGCATGCAACACAACTGATCTTCGCCATCCCTAGGACCACAATCATGTACCAGCATGTAGCCAAATCCATCTCCACCATCTCTAGGGCCACAACCTGGTACCAGCATGCAGCACAACCCATCTTCGCCATCCCTAGGACCACAACCATGTACCAGCATGTAGCCAAACCCATCTCCACCATCTCTAGGGCCACAACCTGGTACCAGCATGCAGCACAACCCATCTTCGCCATCCCTAGGACTACAACCATGTACCAGCATGTAGCCAAACCCATCTCCACCATCTCTAGTGCCACAACCTGGTACCAGCATGCAGCACAACCCATCTTCGCCATCCCTAGGACCACAACAATGTACCAGCATGTAGCCAAACCTATCTCCACCATCTCTAGGGCCACAACCTTGTACCAGCATGCAGCACAACCCATCTTCGCCATCCCTAGGACCACAACCATGTACCAGCATGTAGCCAAACCCATCTCCACTATCTCTAGGGCCACAACCTGGTACCAGCATGCAGCACAACCCATCTTCGCCATCCCTAGGACTACAACCATGTACCAGCATGTAGCCAAACCCATCTCCACCATCTCTAGTGCCACAACCTGGTACCAGCATGCAGCACAACCCATCTTCGCCATCCCTAGGACCACAACCATGTACCAGCATGTAGCCAAACCCATCTCCACTATCTCTAGGGCCACAACCTGGTACCAGCATGCAGCACAACCCATCTTCGCCATCCCTAGGACCACAACAATGTACCAGCATGTAGCCAAACCCATCTCCACCATCTCTAGGGCCACAACCTGGTACCAGCATGCAGCACAACCAATCTTTGCCATCCCTATTGTCACAACTTGAAACCAGCATGCAGTAAAGCCCACTTCCACCATCAGAAGCTCTGGAGAAAATTAAAGCCATCTAGTGTTTGCACTCTGCGCTTCAGGTAACCCTGCATCACCCGCCAGAATGGTGTTGTAACAATTAATAAAAGGAGGGTGGTGTTAGCTAGATTTTATTTTTAATCCCCAAACCAACTTTAACTTTAACTTGATGTGACAACTCCGGTAACTAAAATAGAACCTGATATCTACATCTGTGAAATGGCAGTCCGGGTCCTCCTGCCAACATCTGCACAAGTAATTAGTTCTTATTTATGACGCTTACAACTCCTTACTCTAATAATTAGCGTTCTTAATTGAAGCCGTTTCATTTGGAGTACGTGTAGCGGGAAAATGCAATCTGCAATTGTTTCAGGTTCATGTTTATCAACCTTGTAAGGAAGACAAGATTTAATGAGAATGTTCTGAATGTGCTTATCATGTTTTACATTGCCTCTCGAATAACGCCGCTGATTGGAGGTGACTTATGCGGCTGGTTTCTCAAAGTTGTTTTTGGGATTATATTTAATTGGAATATTTGCTAAAGACAGGTGCTTTCAATCGGCAGGAGGTAATTTCCTGGCGATGTTACTGAAGTGGTTTTCTTGTGTCACTTTTAGCTGCGTAGGTAGGAGGCATTTTTTTTTTTTTCAGAATTCATAAGGAAAAAAAACTCTTTATACACCGTATGTTTGTACTCAAAAGTTTACATTTCCCTGGCAGAATTTCTAAGTTGTTGACCATTTTTGTTGGGCTTGTTCACACATCTGGCTATTAGTGTTACCCCTGTGAAAAGCGATTCACGGTGTGGAGTGGTAAAAGAAGTAATTATATTTATATGACCAATATATCAGTTTTAACCATTTTCCTACTGGGCACTTTTATCCCCTTCCTGCCCAGGCCAATTTTCATACTTTGAATGACAATTGCGCGGTCATGATGGGCATTGATTGACAACACCTGTGGGCACTGATTGGCAGCACTGGTGGGCGCTGTTGGGACTGCACTGATAATCAGGACACTGACTATCAGTGATCTAATTATCGGTCTAGATATCCCATTAACACAAGTCAGTTATCGGCTCTCTTTTCCCCTCCTCATGCTGTCATCATGAGGAAAGGAAAGCCAATAACCGGCTTGTGTTTATATTGTGATCAGCTGTCATTGAACACAGCTGATCATGTGGTACCGGGCTGCTGTGATTGCTACTTTACCCTGATCCAGGACCAGCTGAGACCTTTGGTTGACAGAGCATGCCGCCTTATAGCCTTAGCTTTCTCCTATATTTCCCTGCCACTAACAAGATAGTGCAGCAGGTACAGCAGAACCATGACTGGCTGCATTGGCAGCCGGACTTTTGCCATGCCCACCATAAACCAGGACATGTCAGGGATAGTTTGTCAGTTGTTCTCCTCTGAGTTCCCAATGTTGACCCCCCCCCCCCCCGGAATAAAAATAAGTATTCATGGGCCTGGACTAACTGAAGAGTGTGCAGGGAATTTGTGTTGTCCTCTATATACTCTTGTGCACCTTGTTCCCTATGAAGGAACAGGAAGTCTAAACATAGGAAATACAGGAGCAAGAATCACAGACCACTGAAGATCATTCAGCAATCTTTGACTGCTTAGTTTCTTAAAGGGTAAGTCCACTTTTGTTGAGAAAAAACATTCCCCTCTGGGTGATCAATGTACATTGCAAGGATTAGAACAACCTTTGTTGCAGACTCCAACCATTTGTTTTTCTGAAGTAATCCATGTGTGTTCCTCTGAGCCTCAGTGATGATGTCAGGTGACCTAAGGTCAGGTGACAGATGCACACCATTGGATTTAGGAGTGCACCGCTAAGGTAGTGGACCCTACGGCTGACTGCTGCAGATGGAACTCTGGGTGGTTGAGGAAGGCAGAGCCACTGGAGCACCAACACAGATCCCACAGGGAGCTAGAGCATTAAATGCCCCTGGGTGTGGAGTCTGAGAGCCAGCAGGTTCGCCAGAGCCTCTAGTGGTGAGGATGGACTGCGCTGCAACTGGCTCCAGGTCATGGCTCCAGGGTCTCACAGCTCACATTCATAGTAGGCTACAGGAAGATAGAGAGGAAGCAGCAGCCCAGGATAAGAAGAGATAGTAAGGAGATAAGCTAAAGTTTGGGGCGACTAGCAGACCGGGATAAACATAGAACACGTCAAAGGTCTGGGTCACAAGCAGGCAGGGATCGAGAACAAGCCAAGATTGGTAACTGGAATCAGACATAGTAGACAAAGCAAGTCGCACACGAAAGCTAAAAAAAACAGTATTGATCAGCAGGGCTAGCTTGCAGTGCACAGGTTAATATAGAGTTCTCTGATAGGGGCTGGGGTGGAGCCATGCTTTGAGAAGAGATTACTTAAGCAGCCAGGTGAGAGTGGCTGGCCTCTAAAGGTGATCACATGGAGGAGAGGTAAGCTGACAGACAAACATTACTGCATATCCATGACAGATGAGTGGGTATAATGAGAGTGGTTTCATAATTATCTATCAGGTGTACACCAACAGGAATCTAATGAGTTCCTAATGGGAGTGTCTCATCAAAAACGACATTTTTGTAGCAAGGATGACTGAAATCTGACCTATCTTAGGCAGAAAATTGGTGAGCCAATCACACAAGCAGGAAATTATGTTTCAGGGGAGTGGTCAGTGTACAGAAAACTCCAGTTAGCCATATTGCAATGCGTTCTCTAAAAATTACAGGGCTGCAGATTGAAAGGGAAAGTTAATTTTTAATAACATTCAAATACAATATGACTTGTATCAAAATTGTATATGCTATATTATTTTTTCTTTATTTGCTATTTTCTTTCCCCATGAAAGTGAAGTTATCCTTTAACCACTTCCAGACCGCCTGCCATTGCTACTTTGAAGAGGAATATCACTGTTATGGTAGCAGCTAGCTACCATAACCCCGGCATCCTCTTCAAGAGTGAGCGGTCACGCTTCAAGATAAAAGTAGTCTCTGCGGAAGATTCCCGCCGCTCTCTGGGGCCCTCCGCCGCTTACCAGAGCCATCGGTAGTGGCGGAGGCGATCGCATCTTCTCCCTAGGCTGACGTGGAGATAAGTGAGGGGAAGATGGCCCCCACCCGTCTCCATATCATTGCAGGGAGGAAGCAACATCAACACGTCACTTCCGCCCAATGGCTTTTGAAATACAGCAGTGTTTTTTTTTAAGCACCTGATTAGAGCCAGAGGCTCTAATAGGCTTTAAAATAGGGTGGGCTCGGGTCGCAGAGCATGCAACCTGGAGCCCACCCAGGTGTGCTACAACAGCGAATATAGAGTCACTGTTGAAACACTGATCCTCAATTCGATCAATCAAAAGCGGGTGTGAGAGCCATTTTCTAAATTGGCCTTAAAGAGAAAAGACTCCCAATTGGCCTCCGAGGAGGAGGGAGGAGACGGAAGCCACTGCCGTGGAGAGCAGGAGAACGGGTGGCTGCCGAGCCCACGGGTGATTGAGAACGGGAGCCTGTCACCGCTGGGTAGGGGGAAGCCGCCCGTGATGGGGTAAGTGCTACTGACCAAATAAAAGATAGCAAGGATAACTTGCCACAAATTTGTGGCAATGTTGAATTGTAAGTCTGTTAAGTTGCTGCATATTTTCACTGCCAAGTTGTACACTTGCAGAGCACTCAGTGGCAGTATTTTTTTTTGAGGTAGGGGATACGCAAAGCACTTTTCCTGACTTGTTCATTCCCGACTTAATTGGGGGTATCCGGTACACAAAAGCCTTATTACCTTTGACCTCTGGGAACCCGCCATCTGACCTTTGACCTCTGGGGGAGGTCCCTGTTCCAATTCATGGCCCTATTCTTCAAGGGAAAACCCTAATCCCTAACCCTAGCTTTAACCCAAACCCTAACCACTTAACCCTAACCCCCTAACCCTAACCCAAACCCTAACCCTAATCCCCAACCCTAACCCTAACTCAAACCCTAACACCTAACCCTAACCCCCTAACCCAAACTCTAACCCAAACCCAAACCCTAACCCCCTACCCTAACCTTAACCCTAACCAAAACCCTAACCTCCTAACCCTACTGCCACTAAGTGCTCTGCAAGTGTACAACTTGGCAGTGAAAATGTGCAGCAACTTAACAGACTTACGAATCAACACTGCCGGAAATTTTTAGCAAGTTATCCTTGCTTTCTGGGTCTTTTATTCGGGAGGTGTCCTCACAAAGACCTTCATCATTAGGTGAGCCAAAATTGTGCGGAGAAAAACCGGGACCGCCGCACTCCAAAAAATGTTCCTTTTTAATAAAACAGATCACAACATCCACATGTCACAGAAAAAAACAGAAAAGAGCTGACGCGTTTCACACCAAAATACAGTGCTTATTCCGTTCCGGCTTTTCTCCACACAATTTTGCATGCTATTGCAGTGCCTGCACCCAGGGGTTGGATCCTACCTTTCAGCTTTAGCTCCTTGGAACCTCTGAGCGGTTAACTTTTTCTCTCATCTCATTAGGTGAGCCAAGTACTGCCTTCTTTACCCATCTCTTTTACAGAATTGTGCTCAGTACTCGGTGACAGGTGCACTTTGCGGAGAAGTATTTTTCATTTTTATTTAATAAGACCCAAAGGGTTACCAATTTATCTCCTATGCTAGTTACTTTCAGCTAAAGGCGTTCAGCTTTCTTCTAGAATAGGTCAACCTGCCTAACCTACTCAAGCTTCCTAAACAGATTACTTCTCCCGTTTATTACAAAGTTCCTAATGCAGCCTTCAGCTCTGAAAATTACAGTGAGATTAAGAATCTCATAATGAATGTGTTGCTTTTCACAGCTTTGTCTGCGCGCTTTTGCAAAGCAGCGGGGAGGCGAGTGAATGGAAGTCGGGAATACACAGTTTACAATGTAAGCATGAATAAAAGGTGAATTTCTTTTTCATATCCTGTCATTAGAGGAAACTGGTGGTGACTCCTTTATCACCACAACCTTTTTCCACTTAGAAAATGATCAGCGCAGCATTTTGAAATCACTTAAACATCCAATTCAGAGGCGCATACAATACAATCCATGCGCAGATGGGAGCTGTAAGCAAATATTAACCTCAAAAAAGATCTGGGGATGGCAATGACTATTTCTTGCAGCTGCTTATATGGTTTTTATACAGAGTTTTGTATCTGCCGCAGCCTCTCTGTTAGGAAGAAAGCTATGTGCATCCATTTATAAAGCCCACATAGCTCCAGTGAGATTGCACAAAGACAACAACCTTCGGTATGAAGGCACATTTACAGCTTTATTCAATAAAAGTAAACATATTACTGAAAATTGCAATACCAATGGCAGTCTATCAATAGCTGACTTTACAAGAAGGATATATTCAACTACTGAATCCTTCATTCTATCCTTAACTCCCAAGCTGTGTCTGTGTGTTTACCAGTGGCATAGCGTGGGGGGTGCCAGGGGGACAACCGCCCCGGGCGCCAAATTTAGAGGGGCGCTGTCACAAGTGTGGAGAGGAGGGAGCACCAACAACAGATGGAACATAGGAACATATGCCACTCTTGACAATGTCACCACTCCAGGCTTTACCAGTCATTATCAAGCACGATCTCCTCTTCCCTACAGCCACCGCTGTCTCACACAGTGGATCATGTGATTTTTATTCTTATTTTCGAAATGACAAATTTATGAATTTACGAATTTATGGATTTTCAAATGTATAAATTTACGAATAATGTTCACTAACAGCCAAATTTGAAAGGAATTTCCAATACCTGTAATTTAATAGTTAGTTATTATTAGTTAGTTAGTTTGTTCGTTATTCTTTTGAATTTTCAGATTGTTATTCTTATTTTCTGATTTTCTAATTTTCCAATTATACGAATTTACAAATTTATGAATTTTCAATTTTCATTTTTTTTATTTAATAGTTAGGTAATATTAGTTAGTTCGTTATTCTTGAGAATTCTCAGATTTTTATTCTTATTTTCAAATTTGAAAATTTCGAATTTATGAGTTTTCAAATTTACAAATGATGTTCACTTAAAGCCACATTTGAAAGGAATTTCCAATACCTGTAATTGAATAGTTATTTATTATTAGTTAGTTAGTTAGTTAGTTAGTTTGTTATTCTTTTGAATTTATGGATTTTTATTCTTATTTTTGGATTTTTCGACTTTGAAAATCTATGAATTTATGAATTTTGAAATGTACTAATTTACGAATAATGATCACTAACAGCCAAGTTTGAAAGGAATTTCCAATACCTGTAATTTAATAGTTAGTTATTATAAGTTAGTTAGTTAGTTAGTTAGTTAGTTAGTTAGTTAGTTAGTTATTCTTTTGAATTTTTTGATTTTTATTCTTATTTTCAAATTTACGATTTTTACGAATTTATGAATTTATGAATTTTCTAATTTACAAATTTACGAATAATATTCACTTACAGTCAAATTTGACAGGAATTTCCAATACCCATAATTTAATAGTTAGTTATTATTAGTTAGTTAGTGAGTTTGTTATTCTTTTGTATTTTTGGATTTTTATTCTTATTTTCAGATTTTGGAATTTGCGAATTTACGAATTCATGAAATCGACCAAAACGAATGACCCGAAAAACAAAAAGGCTTCCATAGTTCACTGGTAAGAGGTCCAGAGCACACAAGACACCACCAGCTGGACCGATTGATGTAGAAGATATTTTCTGTATATACTCGAAGATTAGCTGTCCCGAATATAAGCCGAGGCACCTAATTTTACCACAAAAAATGCGAAAACTTATTGACTTGAGTATAATCCTAGGGTGTCCATCTGCATGCCTTACTGTGCCTCACTTTGCCTCACTGCGCCTCTGCCTTACTGTGCCCATGCCTCACTGATTCCATGTCTCACTGTGCCCATAACTTACTGTGCCCATGTCTCACTGCGCCTCTGCCTTACTGTGCCCATGCCTCACTGATTCCATGTCTCACTGTGCCCATAACTCACTGTGCCCATGTCTCACTGTGTCCATGACTAGACTTACGTTTTACATGGGAGTATACAGAAGGGGTGCCCGGATTTGAAAAAACAGTGTTCTCCGGCCGTAGGTCTCTTAGACAGCAAACTTTGTACACTTGTAGAGAAGAATTGGGGCTACATGTGTGTCAATTTTCGGGTCCAAAGGACCTACGGCCGGGCAGTACTGGGTCCCCAAAGTTACCAGAGAAGTTAACGTTTAACATGGGAGTCTATGGAAGGGGTTCCCGACTTTGTGCTCCACGGCTGTAGGTCCCCTGGCCAACAAACTTTGCACACTTGTAGAGGAAGAGTGGGGCTATATGTGTGTTGGGGTCCAGGGGATCTACAGCTGGCCAATACCGGGTCCCCAAAATCCAGGAGATTAGGTGCAAAAAGGTGACTCGAGAATAAGCCAAGGGGGGCATTTTCAGCACAAAAAAATTTGCTGAAAAACTCGGCCTATACTCGAGTATATACGGTAATTGATCTAATGCGGTTTGAATCCTGGTTCGGGTGAATTGATCTGCTCCTCAGTACTTCACTTGCTTAATGGAGTTTACTTAAATAGAAAAAAATATGTTACATCTTAATGTATAGACAGGAAGCGCGAACCAAGAAGGTTACTTAATTGCTGTACACCGCATGTTAGAGAGCCAGTATTATGCTGATTTTTCTTGGTGTGTTAAATGTTTGACTTCACGATAGTCCCATCTTTGAATTTTTTATGGGTGAGAACCTTCTTGTATAGCGCATTAGGATCACATTAAGAGGTAAACTAAAATGGAATCACCAAGTTAATGATCAATGACGCTTCACACTTAGTACTTACTAGAGATTGACCTTTGAAACCATCACTTATCTGTCTACAAAGCTAATAAACCACACAAGTACATGTGGGATTCTCCCAGAGAGATTGTGCTCAATGAAGTTATTATACCTAATGGCCTCAATGTATACAGAATTATGCCATATAATATAATGGGAACTCAGTTCCGAGGTTATATTAACTGTTGTGGGTTCAATTATAGGGTCAGTCTACACATAATGTATTATTTCATCTACATAACATTCCAACCCTCATTAGGAGGAACTAAATCCCTCTGTACTTCATTTCTCTTCAATTGTACCTCACTTTGGTCTGATGAATAGATCTCTTTAAAAAGGCATACAAACGTGTTATACTGCAATGAAAATGTTTTCCTTAAACATCGTACTATGATTGTTCTATGATTGTACAGGTACAAGTACAGTTCAAAAACTTTCCAATGCAGTGCAATATACCCTATATTACCAAAAGTATTGGGACACCTGCCTTTACACGCACATGAACTTTAATGGCATTCCAGTCTTAGTCCGTAGGGTTCAATATTGAGTTGGCCCACCCTTTGCAGCTATAACAGCTTCAACTCTTCTGGGAAGGCCGTCCGCAAGGTTTAGGAGTGTGTCTATGGGAAAGTTTGACCATTCTTCCTAGAAGTTAATTTCTGAGGTCAGGCACTGATGTGGACAAGAAGGCCTGGCTCGCAGTCCCCGCTCGAATTCATCCCAAAAATGTTCTATTGGGTTGAGGTCAGGACTCTTTGCAGACAAGTCAAGTTCCCTCACCCCAAACGCCCTCATCCATGTCTTTATGGACCTTGCTTTGTGCACTGGTACAAATCATTTAGTGGAGGGGCGATTATGGTGTGGGGTTGTTTTTCAGGGGTTGGGCTTGGCCCCTTAGTTCCAGTGAAGGGGACTCTTAAGGCATCAGCATACCAAGACATTTTGAACTATTTCATGCTTCCAACTTTATGCAGACAAGTTAAGTTCCTCCACCTTAAACACCCTCACCCATGTCTTTATGGACCTTGCTTTGTGCACTGGTGCGCAGTCAGGTTGGAACAGGAAACTTTTCTTACAAGGTTGGGATATATATATACACACATGAAGTGCATTTTAATAGTGCTTATCTAACTTATAACTAGGGTTCGGTACGGACTTTGTTTTTTTTGGTACCCGAACCCGAATAATTGTAAAAAGTTTGGGTTCGGGGTTTGGCTATGTAACCGTGCGCTGCACGGCAGCCAATCGCCATTTGTTTTACTACTGTGACTAGGAAGCCATCACAGCCATGCCTACTAATGGCATGGCTGTGATTGGCCAGTGCAGCATGTGACCCAGCATGTGATCCGCCTCTATATCAGATAGAGGCACACAGCAAAGCTTGTCAGTCTGCTTTAGGGCTAGGTTCCTGCTTGTTGCTATAGGGAAAGAATTATATAGGTGAATCTCTGCATATTTCACCATCACTCCACCTGTCCCCTGTGATATACTGTCTGTGCAGTACATTGTTTAGGGCTAGGTTCCTGCTTCTTGCTATAGGGAAATAATTATATAGGTGAATCTCTGCATATTTGTTCAGGTTTAAAGGGATGAGGTAGCAACGCTAGATCTTTCTCACTCTTTTGGGGTGTACCCTAATTTAAAAAAAGAAATCAATTAAAAACCAAAACCTGCTGTGTTGGCTACCTCATCCTCCTCCATCACCGCTTCCACCTACACCGCCACATCCACCGCCACCTTAACCTCCTACTCCATATGGACCTCATCCTCCTAGGTCAAAATTATATTTTTTTATGTTATTTTAAGTTATTTCCCTATCCATTTTTATTTTCAGAGTACTTGCCATGCTCTTCCCGACATTTTGCTGCCATTTGCAGCCCTCTAGCCCTTTCCCTTCGTTTTTTAGAGACATTTTAGTAGTCAAAAGTCTGGGTTTCCATTCACTTCAATGGGGTTCGGGTCAAAGTTCGGGTCAAGTTCGGGTCCCGAACCCGAACTTTTTTTTCAAAGTTCAGGTTCGGGTCCGAACCCGAACATCCAGGTGTTCGCTCAACTCTACTTATAACACTAAAAAAGTGTGTATACACCATTAAAAAAATAAAAAATAAAATGTGCATAATATGTGATACTTTTGCATTAAAGACCACATAACCTGCGAATCATTGGTGGGACAAGACCAGGGCAAGATTACCTACTAACTTATAGCTCCATACATGAATTGTTGTTACTCCATTACAGGGAGAAGGGAGAAGGGAGGAGTGGGGTACGGGAGGAAGAGGAGAAAAAATAAGAAAAAAAATGAAATTATGGGTATTACAGTTCCACTACAGTTCATTTCATGTCATTCCTATATAACTCCTAGAGACATTCTCTAAAAATTAGATTGAACAAAGTCAAAGAAAAAGGGTTATTTTCCAATTTTCTGCTATCTGAAGGAAAAAAAAATCATCTATCGAATTAGATTGAATGTCGGCACCTAGTCCCCGATGTCTCCTCGCTGTCTGTAGGGAGAGGTCAGCTAGTAGGGGAGCCAGCTCGTCGTAGTCGCCTCATCGTGGGTTGCAGCCAATTTGGGATAATAAATGCCTCTATTCCTAAAAAAAAGGAAACAGAGTCGGGAGGTCAGACGTTTGGGATGTACCCTAATTGCTCTTTTCTTTATCATTAAGGAGATGGGGTAACCCCACTGGTATCATGTGCCCCCTAACTGCCTGATCTTATCCAAAAGTGGTTGTAACAGTGCCCTTCACTGTAAAGTAGCCCGAGATAGGTCTGGTAAGATTTTCACTGAGGCCCCTTCATAGTCAATCTCTCCTGCTTCCCATGCCTTGCGACTTATCACCTCTTTATACGCATAATGATGTAAACGACATATCACATCTCTAGGTCTTTTCAGATCTGAAGAGCGAGGTCCCAGGGCTCTATGTATTCTGTCAAACTCCAGGTCTTGAGGAAGTATCCAACTTCTAGCATATTGCCAGAACTGCCGGTTGTAACAGTTCTTGTCCTATACTGTATCTTCCGAAATACCCCTGAACCTTAAGTTATTACGACAGCTCTTGTCTTTGAACTCTTCCAATTGGAGTTGTAAGGAAGACACATGGGAAGCCTATACCTTTTCCATTCGAGAGATGCGTCTTTCCAAAGATGCCAGAGAAGTTTCTCCTGTAGTAAGTCTATCCGATAGCGACTGAACCTCTGTCCAGACCAACTGGAGATCCCAGTGGTGTACATCTTCCGGGCGGGATACCCTAAGATCAGGGTCTCCCAACACTGAGAGCGGTGCGTTTAACTGCTGAGTAGTCAGCTGCTGGTCATCTCAGAGCTCCAGCGATCCCGGCACCTCTGAAGTGGTAAGTAGAGTGGTATGTGTAGCCGACATTGAGAGGTCTATGCACGATCCGCCTCGTGTCTCAGATGCTAAAGCCCAGATTGTGGAAGCCCTCGTACGCAGGAAGTAATCTTGGATCTCAAGTTAAGCAGGTGTTTTTGTTCATGAAGGGGTAAACCTATGTTTCCCCTCCCCCCATTGGTGACCCTTTGGGTAGCTTTCTCTTCATTCCTATCTTAGAAAATGAAAAGAAATCTCACAAAAGTGATGGAAACTCCTTCTTGTCTGTTTTTACCAGAATAAAAAGTATCCATAGCCTTTCTGTTCTGATGGTAACTCAAAATTTTAGATTTTCTTTCACTTCTAGAAACGCTTGTGTCAAGATATCTTGATAACAGCTTCCTTTATAGACAGAGAAGGTGGCCATAAGTGAGGTAGTTATCCATATAATCTGACCCAGAAAACAACACAAGCGTTACTAGACCCACTTAATCTCAGTGTATATAAAAGGGGTGGAGTGGAATCAATGAAGAGCGCCAAATGGAGAGCACTTTTTTTCCTGCATGAATTGTGTGGAGCACATTTAGTAGACTTCAAGCACACTATTAAAGGGCACTTTGAACTATTTATCGTCTCATGCACATTTATAGTTTGTTGAACATAAGATTTAGCATCATTTATTGGTATTATAACACATTTCTTGTTTGTGATACATTTTTACATGAAGTTTGATGTGTAGGAGTATATATTGACACCATAGGTGTGCTCAGCCTAGTGCAATAGGGTGTGCACCCCAAAGCTCAAACACACATGCCTGTCAGTAGAGCAGAGGTTGGTGTCAGTAAAGCCGAGGACCATGTCAGTAGGATAGTGGATGGTGTCAGTAGAGCAGAGGTTGTTGTCAGTAGAGCAGAGGATGGTGTCAGTAGAGCAGAGGATGGTGTCAGTAGAGCAGAGGATGGTGTCAGTAGAGCAGAGGATGGTGTCAGTAGAGTAGAGGATGGTGTCAGTAGGTCAGAGGTTGGTGTCAGTAGGGCAGTTGATGTGGTCAGTAGGGCAGTGGACGTGGTCAGTAGGGTAGAGGTTGGTGTCAGTAGGGCAGAGATTGGTGTCAGTAGTTTATTTATTTAATTATTTTTAATATTAAGATTTTACAATTTTATTTTATTGGGGGGCATTGATAAAATATTGGGGGTCTAATGTAATGTCTCACTTTTGAGACAGAGAAAGAGACTGAGGACAGAGATTCCCTGGTCCCTTTCTCTGCAGCCAAGCAGCAGGGGGAATATGTACAGCACAGGGTGGTTAGGGTGTGCCCAGGCATACCTGGCATACCCTGTGTGCATGCCTATGATTGACACCTAAGGCTTATCCTACTGGGTGCACTGGAGTCACTGCTTGTACTGGGTGCCCTGAAGTCACTGCTTGTACTGGGTTCCCTAGAGTAACTGGTTGTACTGGAAGCACTGAATTCACTGGTTGTACTGGATGCACTGAAGTCACTGGTTGTACTGGGTGCACTGGAGTCACTGGTTGTATTGGGTGCACTGGGGTCGCTGGTTGTACTGGGTGCACTGGAGTCACTGGTTGTATTGGGTGCACTGGAGTCACTGGTTATACTGGTTGCACTGGTGTCACTGGTTGTATTGGGTGCACTGGGGTCGCTGGTTGTACTGGGTAAACTGGAGTCACTGGTTGTACTGGTTGCACTGGAGTCACTGGTTGTATTGGGTGCACTGGAGTCACTGGTTGTATTGGGTGCACTGGAGTCACTGGTTGTACTGGGGCACTGGAGTCACTGGTTGTACTTGGGGCATGGAGTCACTGGGTGCACTGGTTGTATTGAGTGCACTGGTTGTACTGGATGCACTGGAGTTACTGGTTGTACTGGGTGCACTGAGGTCACTGGTCGTACTGGTTGAATTGGGTGCAATGGTTGTACTAGGTGCACTGGAGTTACTGGGTGCACTGGAGTCACTCGTTGTACTGGGTGCACTGCGGTAACTGGTTGTATTAGGTGCACTGGTTGTACTGGGTGCACTGGAGTCACTCGTTGTACTGGGTGCACTGGGGTAACTGGTTGTACTGGGTGAACTGGGGTCACTGGTTGTACTGGGTGCACTGGGGTCACTGGTTGAATTGGGTGCACTGGTTTCAGGCATGGAGGACACATTAGGGTAGAAAGGCTCTGTTGCAGCATAGCAACGTGTCGCTTCATAATATAAAGCTATGTCAATTTCAGAGAGCTGTCTTCTGATTGGTTGCAGCACCGGCCCTCTGGGTGAAAACTAGGGGTTTCAGGAACCACACAGGTCAGGGACTCAGCTTTGGCCACTGGAGGAGGTGAGGTGAGCGTGACAGTAGGTATCATTCCAACATCTACCAGGACCTCTGACATCAATAAGGACGGACCCTTTTAAATGGTGTGGAATTCCTCGCTCTACAGTCATAATTACCTTCCGAGATTTTCATTCAAACAATTACAATGTATTTTCAAAAGCTGTCATGATGCCAAATAACGATGACTGAGGATAATGCACTCCGATCATCAGAGGAACGCAAACAATGACTCATGTTTTACTAAACACTAATTATGGAATACTAGAGTCCAAAAATCTAAGAGTGTTATCACATAACAAACAAATAATCAGGGTTAGAGCTGAATCCACTCATGAACAGAGACAACTAAAACACATAATGTATCAAAGGGTTCGTATTTCTGTCCATCCAGTCCTGAGATTTACACAGCTTTGCTACACAGCCCAGCCCAGGTGGATGAAACCACTTAGAATTAGGGGATACAGTGGCGTCTTTTCTGCACACCCATCCTGTCAACTTAACAGTGAGCATCAGTCTGATGAGATTATCTCCCCCTGCTTACTCTTTGCTCTTTCCTACTATCAGCATAAGGTTTGTCAACATGTCTGCATGCAGAACACCCGATTGGCTGCCATTCCTACCCCGTCCTCTAACAGACTGAGTGCTGCTGTAGCTGTATCAACGGCAGATCCAGGGGGGCTACAGGGCAATTCCCCCCCCCCCCCGAGTCATTAATGTCACATTGGCTTTTTTTATCATTTTTTAAACTGCTTTGCGGTGCCTGTAGCTGCCGAGTCTCTCACTCTCTCTCTCTCTCATCACCAGGGCCGGACTGGCCCAGCCCGGTAGGCTGCCTGTCCTGAGGCAGAGGCTGCTTTGAGTAGTAGCTGACTGCAGTGCTCCCCCTCCCTCCTGCGTGTATGACATCAGGCATCTCTCGCTGTGTAGAGAGAAAGGAGTCACCGCTCCAGGTGGGATCACTATATGGTTACAGGTGGTGCAGGATACCGAGGGTGCTGGTGACGCGTTTCGCACTGGATCAGTGCTTATTCATGAATAAGCACTGATCCAGTGCGAAACGCGTCGGCTGCTCCTTGTTTTCTACTGCTGTGACCCTATTTTTGTACAGGCTGTCTATTGAATAAAAGACCACCCATCAGGTTTTGGAGTGCGGCTATCCATTTTTCTTTGTCCTCATCTCCTGCTGTGTGTGAGAGCTGGATCTGTGTTCGGCTGTGCTGCCTGTGCTAGACCTGCTTGTGTGATAGTAGATGGAGATGGAACACTGATTGAATCAGTGTTTTGTCTATCACACAAGCCCGTCTGGGGAGGACCTTGCTAGAGCACACTGCCTGGCCAAACACAGACCTACAGCTCCTGTTTGTTCCATGACACTTGTTGGGAGAAGAGATACCTGCTGTGTGTGAGAGAGGCAATGCCATGGTGAGTGTCATGCACAGTGGGGCTGCATTCATAGACAAATATGGGACTTCATTCATAGACAAAAGTGGGGCTGCATTCATATACAAAAGTGGGGCTGCATTCATATACAAAAGTTGGGCCGCATTCATATACAAAAGTTGGGCCGCATTTATATACAAAAGTGGGACTGCATTTATATACAAAAGTGGGACTGCATTTATATACAATAGTGGGGTTGTATTTATATACAAAAGTGGGATTGCATTTATATACAAAAGTGGGACTGAATTCTTTATACAAAAGTGGGACTGCATTTTTTTTTTTTACGTTTAATCCTTCTTTATTTAGGAAATATTGGTTTTACAACAGAAATTACTTATCCATTACATTGAAACAAAACATATAAACAGAACAATATCTTATTTATCTCGTAGTCCTTTATATTCGTTAAGACTAAGAGAGAGACTTGGAGATAACAGGGGAGGGGTGGGTGGAGGCTAGGTGTTAATAAGGTGCTAATGAATGGGATGTTATATTCCCCTGTTCTCTCCAGCCTCACCCTATTATCTATCTTTAATTGTCCTTTTTACCCCAGCCTCCCCCCTGTCCTTAATTCCATTTATAATTCCCATATTCTATTGTGTTACCGTATCTCCCTTTATTTCCTTCTTCCCACCCTGACCTCCCCTACCCCCAAAGAAACCCCCCCCCCCCCAGTTTCTCCCTCCTCTCTCCTCTTGTAGGGCAAACTCCTTATCCAATTTCTTAGGGCCTCGCTCTATCCCGTTCCTCCACTCCCCTCCCCATCAACTTCCTCCCTTCTTCTGAATACATGAATACGTTCCATGTTCCCCAGGTCGTATTATATTGTTCCTTTCTATCTTTGGCTGATAGTACCACGTCTTCTATCGCACAAATATTCCTCACCCTATAGAGCCAGTCGGTTATCGTATGGGGGTTGTTTTTTTTTCAATTTTGAGTTATCTCAGCCTTAGCTTCGTTGATCATATGGCATATGATCGATTTCTTATATATTTTTATTGGAATCTGTGTTAGGTGCAGCAGACAGAAAGCTGGATCGTCCTGTATTTGATATGTTGTCAATTTTTTGGTTATCTTTAGTACTTCCTGCCAGTATTTCCTAATCTTTGGGCAAGTCCAAAATAGATGGTACATAGTTCCCCTATCTTTCTTACATCTCCAACAGATATCTAGGGTTCCCGGAAACACCCTACTCAATTTCTCTGGTGTGTAGTACCATCTATTTAATATTTTATAATTTAATTCTTGGAGCCTAGTACTTATTGATGTTTTCATGGTTAAATTAATTATTTTTTGCTGCTGAGTTTGTGAGAAATTTCTCTCCATATCTCTGGCCCATTCTCTTATAGATGGTATCTCCTGGCCTTCTAAAGGTGTTATTCCTAACCTATACATCTTAGATAGTAGTTTGTCTGGGGGTTCCTGGTCTTCACAGTATCTTTCAAATTGTGTTAGGGCAAGGCTCTACACATATTCAACACTAACAGTCAATATACACTAAGGAGTAAAACACATATTGGAGGGGGTAGGATGGGAGGGGGTGGGGGAGGGTGGGAGGAGGGGGGGGGGGTCTCCCGACTTCAAGCAGGTTTATTGATAACCTAGGTACAAGTCTTTGTACTAAACCCTCTCGATCCTCACTGTCAATAAGTTAGGGGAAGCGGAGGGTTGGGTTGGGGGGGGGTTTATTTTTTATTTTTTTCTCTCTTCTCTCTCCTCTCCTTGTCGGTGTGCCCTCCCCTTCCTCCCTCATTTACTCTACCTCGTCTCCCTGTTCCTAGGGGGAGAGGGGGGAGGAGAGGGGGAGAGGGGAAGGAAAAAGAGAAGAAAAGAGCAAAGATGGGGGGTATAAGGATTACCACTTTTAACGTTAAGGGACTAAATACCCCAGAAAAAAGGAGAATGCTCCTTAGTGAACTCAAAAGAATGCGCTCAGACGTGGCCTTTGTCCAAGAAACCCATCTTAGAGCCAGTCGGTTACCCTATCTACAAAATAGATTCTTCCCCTGTTCCTACCACGCCTTTAGCCCAACATCCAAATCTAAAGGAGTTGCTATACTAATATCTAACCAGATCGCCTGGTCACTAACGGAAAAACAGATAGACGAAAATGGAAGGTATATATTTTTAAAAGGTACCTTAGGAGACGAGAAAGTAACACTAGCTACTGTATATACACCTAACACGTATCAAGATACCTTCTTGATTAGAGTATTGTCTAAATTAGACAAATTCATAGAAGGGAAGTTGATCCTAGGAGAAGATATTAACATGACACTGGCCCCCAAATTAAATACATCTCTAGGGTCTTCGTCTTTATCAGGAAAATCTAGGAGGCGAGTCTTGCGAAAGTTAAAATAAATGCATCTGGTTGACGCTTGGAGGATATTTCATGGGGAAGAGAGAGATTATACCTTCTATTCTAATCCACATAAAAGGTATTCCCGGTTGGATTATTTCTTGATTCCTCACTGTCTATTGACAGTAGTTGAGGAAGTAAACATTGGGAATATAACTTGGTCAGACCACGCCCCAGTGACAATCGACATAATAATATCAGGCAAGGCTCTCTCCACAGGGTATCGTTGGCGCCTGAATGAAAGCTTACTACAGACCCCAGAGGTTAAAGAGGCAGTAGAAAAGGAACTAGGAGAGTACTTTCGGATCAACGATACCCCGGGGAGCGACCCAAGTGTGGTGTGGGAGGCCCACAAGGCAGTGATGAGGGGATTATTGATAAAGCATGGGCAAGAATAAAAATAATGCGAGAAAATCAGGTTAGGAAACTAACGATAGATATCCAAACCTTGGAAATGCAACATAAAGGTACACAGTCAATAAATATAGGAGAAGAACTAGGACATAAAAGGAGGGAGTTAGCTGACCTACTGAGGTATAAAGCTAAAGCGATTATTCAAGTAGGCAGAAGGATAACATACGAATTAGGTGATAAGTGTGGTAAAATCTTAGCAGGGAAATTGAAGGACACTAGGAACACTGTATATATACCACATATCAAGGGAAAGAATGGCCAGGTAATGTCACTCCCTAAAGATATAGCGCAGAGATTTAGAGAATACTATTCCTCCCTATACAACTTAGAACAAATAGATATCCCTAGAGGAAGGATAGAGGACTACTTATCCTCAGCACATCTTAAAAGATTACCTTCAACTGACAGGGAGAACCTGGACAGACCCATCTCAATGGAGGAACTCCAAGGAGTTATGAAAATGGTAAAAAAAGGGAAAGCTCCAGGCCCAGATGGGTTCTCTATTCAATATTACCAGCATTTCTACCCCGCTCTTGGACCGTACATGATTAGGATGTTCAATGAGATCGGCCGATCTACCGCACTCCGCCCGGAAGCCCTTATGGCACATATTGCGGTGATTCTCAAAGAAGGGAAGGACCCGGCGGAGTGCGGTAGCTATCGCCGATCTCATTGCTGAACACAGATCTAAAACTCTTCACTAAATTAAAAGCAGCCCGATTACAGCCCCTCTTGACACAGCTAATACATCTAGATCAGGTGGGTTTCATCCCGACCCGGGAAGCCAGGGACAATACTATCAAAGTGTTGAACCTGGTACACTGGGCAAGGGAAACCAAAACACCTTCAATCTTTCTGAGTACAGACGCTGAAAAGGCCTTCAACCGAGTCAATTGGAAGTTTATAGCAGGAGTACTAAGACACATTGGATTAGGAGAACATATGTATAGATGGATTATGGGGGTATATACTACACCTCAAGCACTAATTAAGGTAAACGGGATCCTCTCAGAGCCTATCAAAATACTGAATGGAACAAGACAGGGGTGTCCACTGTCCCCGCTATTATATGTTTTGACACTGGAACCTCTGTTGAATAGGATAAGGCAAAATCCAAGAGTCAGGGGATTAAATATAGGGGACAGAGAATATAAAATTTCTGCATTTGCAGATGATATGCTGTTCACCATATCTTACCCCCGGGAATCACTACAGAATCTGATGAGAGAAATAGAGGAGTATGGGAAATTAGCAAATCTAAAAATGTATTATGAGAAATCAGAAGCAATGAGTGTGGAATTACCGGGGGGCTTACAACAAACCCTAAAACCTAATTTTAAATTTAAGTGGGTTAAGACAGCCCTGAAATATCTGGGGATACATATCCCACCAAAATTAGGTAACATTTTTGAAGCAAATTTCCCTCCATTGATGAATATAATCAAGGATACTTTGAAGAAATGGCAGAGGGGATTTCATTCTTGGTTTGGGAGATGTAATGCTATCAAGATGAGCATACTCCCTAGAATACTATATTTGCTTCAAACAATACCAATTAAGATCCCCCCTGCCTTTATACTTCAAGTAAACAGGCTTCTTTTCAAGTTCATTTGGTCTAAGAAAAAACCCAGGATCAGTAGGAGTAGGATGTTTTTACCTAAGAGTAACGGAGGCTTAGCAATACCAGATGTAACTAAATATTATCAAGCGGTCCATATGGGTAGGATTATAGAATGGGGCAGGAGCATAGGATCAAAGCTTTGGGTAGACCTCGAACAAGAAATCAGTCAAGTCCCACTGCAAAGAGCACTTTGGTGCTACCAAATACTGCCGATACAGTTAAAAAACCACCCAATTATAGGGACGACGTTATGCCAGTTAGGTAAACATACTTTAAGCTATTCCCCCCTGTATCCAGTATTGGGAAACCCATGCTTCCCACCTGGTATGGAGAAAGGAGCATACAGGAATCTTAGAGAGAGGGGCCTTACACAGATAGTACTTTTCTCAGAATGAGACAGATGGCCAACTGTATCCTCATTGGTACTCCCGGAAGGAAGATATGGGGTTAAAAATTGGCAAGCTATACTGAATGGAACAACATACTGAATGGTCCTGAACTCCTTGGGACCTTGGGACCTTGGGACCAACAAGTAGATATAAAAGGGAATTAACACAATTTGAAAGATACTGTGAAGACCGGGGCTGCATTTATATACAAAAGTGGGGCTGTATTTATATACAAAAGTGGGATTGCATTTATATACAAAAGTGGGACTGAATTTTTTATACAAACGTGGGACTGCATTTATATACAAAATGGGACTGAATTTATATACAAAAGTGGGACTGGATTTATATATACAGTGGGGCTGCATTTATATACAAAAGTGGGACTGAATTTATATACAAAAGTGGGCTGCATTTATTGTAAGGAGTTTGCTCGGTAGCGGGGGTGTGTGACCCCCTGGATGGGTTCACTACACAGAGAACTATACAGAGAGGCAGCCGAAGACGGTTGAAAACAAAGAGTTTGGTTTATTCTTCCATATTGCTGGATACAAGTGCAAACATCCAAACAGCATAAACAAAACAAAACATAAAATAAACCCTTGCCACTTGGGGCGTCTACCTTCCCAACACAGAAACCTACCTATGGAGTCTGGCACAGCCTACTGCTGGGCAGACACTGCTGGTCATACAGCAGAAAAACAATAGTCTTAGTCACTGGAGACTCATGACTAAGCCTTGCAGATAGCGAGAAACGCGTCCAAGATGTGGCTAAGGAGTTGGCTGAAGCTGTTTCTACTATTCTCTAAGCCCGGGCAGCTTCTTTTAAAGTGTCGATAGATAGATAGATAGATAGATAGATAGATAGATAGATAGATAGATAGATAGATAGATAGATAGATAGATAGATACAGGTGTAGAGAAGAATAGAGGTGGCTTTAGCCCGACTCCTCACGAGCCACGCCACTGACACGTTTTGCCCCACCTATAGTCATAGTGGCTCAGGAGGAGTTGGCTGATGCTGCTTCTATTCTTCTCTAAACCTGGGCTGCTTCTTTTGAAGTGGCGATAGATAGATAGATATATATATAGATAGATAGATAGATAGATAGATAGATAGATAGATAGATAGATAGATAGATAGATAGATAGATAGATAGATAGATAGATCCAGGTGTAGAGAAGAATAGAAGTGGCTTCAACTCGACTCTTCCTGATCCACGTCACTGACACATTTCGCCCCACCCACAGGGCTTAGCCATTTGGGGATCATGACTAAGCCTTGCAGATAGGGTGAAACATGTATGAGGTGTGGCTCAGGAGGAGTTGGCTGAAGCTGCTTCTACTCTTCTCTAAACCCGGACTGCTTCTTTTGAAGTGTCAATAAATAGATAGATAGATAGATAGATAGATAGATAGATAGATAGATAGATAGATAGATAGATAGATAGATAGATAAATTGGGACCTTCAGTTGTGTTTGTACAGGCATTGTGTCCTACTAGGGGGACTCAAACTGGTGGCCCTCCAGCTGTTTTGCGAAACTACTACAGTCATGGGGCTTGTAGTTTCGCAACAGCTGAAGGGCCGTCAGTTTGAGACCCTGTCCTAGAGTAACAAGAAGCTCCAGCTGCACAAAAAAAAACATGTATTCACACTGTATGGGCCAGAGAATCTGTGTCAATAAAAATGATTAAAACATTTTTTTTTTATCATTTTTTTTTAAATTAATATATTTTTTAACAACGAATTTGGGGGGCTTTGGTGAAATATCAGTTTTGAGACAGAGCAAGGGACTGAAGATATACATTCCTCAGGGGGATGTCAATAGACATGAGGGTAATCAGTGCACTGGGGGGGGGGGGGATTAGAGGAACCGATCCCTCGTGCGTCTCTTCCTGCAGCAGCTTTTCCTTCTCTTTCTCATACCGGCTTTCAGCTGCTGCAGGAAGAGACGCACAGGGTATACAACCCCCCCCCCCCCGTCATGCAATTCCCATTCTGCCTAAGCCCCCTTGCTGGTCTGGGCTAGATACAGGAGGACCGGTGGTCCTCCCTCATCGATGGCCCTGACTTGCTGGTCTGGGCTAGATACAGGAGGACCGGTGGTCCTCCCTCATCGATGGCCCTGACCGCTCTATCAGCAGCCCTGAATTCTGTGCACTACATCTAGGTTCACCCCTATAGGTGCAATAGTGTGCATGCAGATTCCTGTGCATTTTCTGCACATAGCGTGTCATAGAGCGGAACAATCATTTCAATGGGCTGCCCTGAGCATGAGAATCGTCACATCCATCACTTCTCAGGACTGGTAAGCTGCAATACAATCGCTAGCTTTTTTGGTTTAATGTCGCTCCAGGTACCTAACCCTAAGGGGCACACTTGTGTTTATAATCAACATCATCCACCTTCATAAATAACAATACATTGTTACATACTACGTTTATAATAAAACCTTCTATACAGAAAGTCTTTGTTCTGTAATGACGTCATTTACAGTAGATACCAGACAGTCACATCTGCTGTGATTTATTGGGAGTAATAAAGGATACAGAATTAATAAATCAATAGATCAATAGGATCTCTGGGTGTCTATTGCTCCCTAAGCTGGCTGTGACATCGCTGGACTCTGGCTCCTGCTCCTATGCACAGTGTGTTGCTCCTGCTCCCATACACAGTCTGCACTCTGCAGCTCCTGCTCCCATACACAGTCTGCAGCTCCTGCTTCCAGGCTCCTATGCACAGTGTGCTGCTCCTGCTCCAGTGTACAGTTCCTTTTTCCATGCACAGTGTGCTGCTCCTGCTCCCATGTACAGTGTGCAGCTCCTGTTCCCATGTACAGTGTGCAGCTCCTGCTCCCAGGCTCCCATGCACAGTGTGCAGCTCCTGCTTCCAGGCTGCTTTGTACAGTGTGCAGCTCCTGCTTCCATGCAGTGTGCAGCTCCTGCTCCCAGGATCCCATGTACAGTGTGCAGCTCATGCACCAATGTACAGTGTGCTGCTCTTGCTCCCATGCACAGTGTGCAGCTCATGCTCCCATACTCCTATGCACAGTGTGAAGCTCCTACTCCCATACACAGTGTGCATCTCCTGCTCCCAGGTTTCCATGTACAGTGTGCAGCTCCTGACCCCATGCAGTGTGCAGCTCCTGTTCACAGGCTCCCATACACAGTGTGCAGTTCCTACTCCCAGGCTCCCATGTACAATATTCAGCTCCGGCTCCCAGGCTCCCATCAGTGTGCAGCTCCTGCTCCCATGTACAATGTTAAGCTCCTGCTCTCATGCACAGGGTGCTGCTCCTACTCCCAGGCTCCCATGCAGTGTGCAGCTATTGCTCCCTTGCACAGTGTGCAGCTCCTGCTCCCATGTACAGTGTGCAGCTCCTGCTCCCATGTACAGTGTGCAGCTCCTGCTCCCATGTACAGTGTGCAGCTCCTGCTCCCAGGCTCCCATGCCCAGTGTGCAGCTCCTGCTCCCATTCACAGTGTGCAGCTCCTGCTACCATGTACAGTGTGCAGCTCCTGCTCCCATGCACAGTGTGCTGCTCCTACTCCCAGGCTCCCATGCACAGTGTGCAGCTCTTGCTTCCATTCACAGTGTGCAGCTCCTGCTCCAATTCATTGTGTGCAGCTCGTGCTCCCATGTACAGTGTGCAGCTCCTGCTCCCATGCACAGTGTGCTGCTCCTACTCCCAGGCTCCCATGCACAGTGTGAAGCTCCTGCTCTCATTCACAGTGTGCAGCTCCTGCTCCCATGTACAGTGTGCAGCTTCTGCTCCCATGCACAGTGTGCAGCTCCTGCTCCCAGGCTCCCATGCACAGTGTGCAGCTCCTGCTCCCATGCACAGTGTGCAGCTCCTGCTCCCATGCACAGTGTGCAGCTCCGACCTGCTCCCCGGCTCCCATGCACAGTGTGCAGCTCCTGCTCCCATGCACAGTGTGCAGCTCCTGCTCCCATGCACAGTGTGCAGCTCCTGCTCCCCGGCTCCCATGCACAGTGTGCAGCTCCTGCTCCCATGTACAGTGTGCAGCTCCTGCTCCCATGCACAGTGTGCAGCTCCTGCTCCCATGTACAATGTGCAGCTCCTGCTCCCATGCACAGTGTGCTGCTCCTACTCCCAGGCTCCCATGCACAGTGTGAAGCTCCTGCTCTCATTCACAGTGTGCAGCTCCTGCTCCCATGTACAGTGTGCAGCTTCTGCTCCCATGCACAGTGTGCAGCTCCTGCTCCCCGGCTCCCATGCACAGTGTGCAGCTCCTGCTCCCATGCACAGTGTGCAGCTCCTGCTCCCCGGCTCCCATGCACAGTGTGCAGCTCCTGCTCCCATGCACAGTGTGCAGCTCCTGCTCCCATGCACAGTGTGCAGCTCCTGCTCCCATGCACAGTGTGCAGCACCTGCTCCCATGCACAGTGTGCAGCTCCTGCCCCCATGTACAGTGTGCAGCTCCTGCTCCCATGTACAGTGTGCAGCTCCTGCTCCCATGCACAGTGTGCAGCTCCTGCCCCCATGTACAGTGTGCAGCTCCTGCTCCCCGGCTCCCATGCACAGTGTGCAGCTCCTGCTCCCCGGCTCCCATGCACAGTGTGCAGCTCCTGCTCCCATGTACAGTGTGCAGCTCCTGCTCCCATGCACAGTGTGCAGCTCCTGCTCCCATGTACAATGTGCAGCTCCTGCTCCCATGCACAGTGTGCTGCTCCTACTCCCAGGCTCCCATGCACAGTGTGAAGCTCCTGCTCTCATTTACAGTGTGCAGCTCCTGCTCCCATGTACAGTGTGCAGCTTCTGCTCCCATGCACAGTGTGAAGCTCCTGCTCTCATTCACAGTGTGCAGCTCCTGCTCCCATGTACAGTGTGCAGCTTCTGCTCCCATGCACAGTGTGCAGCTCCTGCTCCCAGGCTCCCATGCACAGTGTGCAGCTCCTGCTCCCATGCACAGTGTGCAGCTCCTGCTCCCATGCACAGTGTGCAGCTCCGACCTGCTCCCCGGCTCCCATGCACAGTGTGCAGCTCCTGCTCCCATGCACAGTGTGCAGCTCCTGCTCCCATGTACAGTGTGCCGCTCCTGCTCCCATGCACAGTGTGCAGCTCCTGCTCCCATGTACAATGTGCAGCTCCTGCTCCCATGCACAGTGTGCTGCTCCTACTCCCAGGCTCCCATGCACAGTGTGAAGCTCCTGCTCTCATTCACAGTGTGCAGCTCCTGCTCCCATGTACAGTGTGCAGCTTCTGCTCCCATGCACAGTGTGCAGCTCCTGCTCCCCGGCTCCTATGCACAGTGTGCAGCTCCTGCTCCCATGCACAGTGTGCAGCTCCTGCTCCCCGGCTCCCATGCACAGTGTGCAGCTCCTGCTCCCATGCACAGTGTGCAGCTCCTGCTCCCATGCACAGTGTGCAGCTCCTGCTCCCATGCACAGTGTGCAGCACCTGCTCCCATGCACAGTGTGCAGCTCCTGCCCCCATGTACAGTGTGCAGCTCCTGCTCCCATGTACAGTGTGCAGCTCCTGCTCCCATGCACAGTGTGCAGCTCCTGCCCCCATGTACAGTGTGCAGCTCCTGCTCCCCGGCTCCCATGCACAATGTGCAGCTCCTGCTCCCCGGCTCCCATGCACAGTGTGCAGCTCCTGCTCCCATGTACAGTGTGCAGCTCCTGCTCCCATGCACAGTGTGCAGCTCCTGCTCCCATGTACAATGTGCAGCTCCTGCTCCCATGCACAGTGTGCTGCTCCTACTCCCAGGCTCCCATGCACAGTGTGAAGCTCCTGCTCTCATTCACAGTGTGCAGCTCCTGCTCCCATGTACAGTGTGCAGCTTCTGCTCCCATGCACAGTGTGCAGCTCCTGCTCCCATGCACAGTGTGCAGCTCCTGCTCCCATGCACAGTGTGCAGCTCCTGCCCCCATGTACAATGTGCAGCTCCTGCTCCCATGCACAGTGTGCAGCTCCTGCTCCCCGGCTCCCATGTACAGTGGGTGTATCTGCTCCAGGCTGTGGGTGGGGAGCTCCATTGCTCGCCTATAAGGAGCTGTCCACCATCTCAGTGCTGAATCTTCCTCCAGCGCAGGAAGCTGCCTCTCCTCTCCTCTCCTCTCCTGAGTCTCTTCTCTCCTCTCTTCTCCTCTCTGGCTGCCTTGTGGATGGTTCTCTTGCAGGAGTTTGTGCAGAGGAAGTCTGCAGCCCAGCCTGGATTATCTGGATGCTGCTGAGAGCCCAGGATTGTGTGATCAGACACAGAGATCTGGGATAACAACATCCTCACACACTGTCTCCTCTACCTGAGAAAATTCTACTCGAGAAAAATAAATAAAAGAGAAATAAAATCTAACAATGGATCCGAATGCAAGCTTGTTGGGAGCTCTTCTGTGTGTGCTTTCTGCTGTGTGGCCCCTGGGATCAACAGCTGCAAACTGTAAGTGATGGGGGGCAGTTGGGTGTTCTGCACAGACACCTGGGGGGGGGGGGTCTGACACTTGTCTGTCTAGGTGGGATCTGTGGAATGATGATTGCTGCTTTGGCTGCTCTGGCTGCATATTAAAGCTGTTTATGTTTCCTGCACTGTGTAGGTAGAAGGCATTTAATGGCAAGTCTGTGTTCTGCAGATTGCTGGGTAGGCTGGTTACAGTCCCTGCACCCTCTGATTCATTGCTATTGCTTTAGATGGGTGTATATTATAGTGCAACCTGCAAACCAGCTCTGATTACCAATGTGATACAATGTGCTACAATGTAATACAATGTGTTACAATCTGATATAATGTGATACAATGTAATTGCTGATACTATGTATATAATAGCAGCATTCCCCCCCCCCCCCCCCCCCCATATTAGCACCAGGACCCGCAGGCTGTCCTATGATTGTTGGTTGAACTGAATGGACTTGCTCTTTTTTTTTTTTTTTTCAACCAGATTAACTATATAACTCTATCATGGTGAAGTTTGCATTTTGCAGCATTGGACTTGATTTTATGGTCATGGAGGCGTCCAGCGGCTGAGCGTTTTTGTGTAAAGGTGACCATACGCTATACAATCTGATTATACAAATGTCTCTAGAAAGCGCCGAAAAGGACCTGCTCGACTCCAAACAAATTGAATGAGTTGTTAGTGGGAGGAATAGTGCCTCATCATTGGTGTCAGTGGAGGGATAGTGTCCCATCATTGGTGTTAGTGAAGGGATAGTGTCCCGGCATTGGTGTTAGTGGGGGCAATAATGCCCTATTGTGGGAGGCATAGTGCCCCATCATTGGTGTCAGTGGGATGAATAGGGCCCCGTCATTGGTATCAGTTGCAGGAATAGTGTCCCATCATTGGTATCAGTGGGAGGAATAGTGGCCCATCATTGGTATCAGTAGGATGAATATGGCCCCATCATTGGTATCAGTGGGAGGAATAGTCCCCAATTGTTGGTATCAGTGGGAGGAATAGTCCCCAATTGTTGGTATCAGTGGGAGGAATAGTGCCCTATCACTGGTTGTCAGTGCGAGAAATTGTGCCCTATAATTGGTATCAGTGGGAAGAATAGTGTCCTATCATTGGCATCAGTTTCAGGAATAGTGCCCCATCATTGGTGTTAGTGAATTAAATAGTGCCCCATCTTTGGTATTAGTGGGAGGATTTGTGCCCCATCATTGGTGTTAGTGGAAGGAATAATGTCACATCATTAATATCAGTGGGAGGAATAGTGTCCCATCATTGATGTCAGTGGGAAGAAATAGTGTCCCATCATTGGTGTCAGTGGGAGGAATAGTGTTCCATCATTGGTATCAGTGGAGACAATAGTGCCCCATCATTGGTGTTAGTGGGAGGAATAATGTCCCATCTTTGGTGTCAGTGGAAGGAATAGTGTCCTATCGTTGGTATTAGTGGAAGGAATAGTGTCCCATCGTTGGTATTCATGGAAGGAATAGTG